>PVKM010005553.1:0-47401 GCA_004027735.1 Carollia perspicillata
CCGGTTCAATTCCCAGTCAGGGCACATGCCTGGGTTGCAGGCCAGGTCCCCAGTAGGGGCCACATGAGAGGCAACCACACACTGATGTTTCTCTCCCACTCTTTCTCCTTCCTGTTCCTGCTCTCTAAAAAAAATAAATAAAATATTTTTTAAAAAACTTATCCTTCCCTAGAAGAGTGTCTTGTATTATACTTTGTATTATACTATGAACAGCAACAAAGCAATGCAACTTACTTTATTAGTTCTCCAAGGCAGAAAACAGTTTCAAATTCTACCAGTAGTCATGCCTCAAATTCCAGATTTTTTTATGTGTTCTCATTTATATGAAAATTTTCTTTTGCCTTCAATTGTGTTACCACATCACTTAAACCATCTATATGCAACAATAGTTTCTCTGTTAAATTTGAGATAAGAATAAACTCAAAGATCAAGTTCAAATTTAAATAGATTTTTTACTATGTTTACAATAAATTTATATAAACTAGATATGTGTGGTGTAGAAGGGACTTGAATAAATAAAATAGAAAATGAATAAAAACATTAATTTTTTGAAGGATTTTTATATGTGATTTACTGAATTCAGCAAAACAATAGTTCTAGTTACTGTTCGTATAAGAAAATAATAGCTCAGAAAGTGATAGAAACTTGGAAGAAACTGCACTTTCACTTTCAGATGGTCGTGAAAGTGAAGGATGGCTGCAGAGAGCATTCGAATTAGTTTTAGGCCTTGAGAATGAGAAGGAATGCTCTTCCTAAGGTGTTCTGTCTCAGACACTTTCCTGTTACCGTTTTTTACCCTGGTCCTAAAAGTGAATTGGATAATCTATAAGGTGCTCCAGAATTTAAAATAAAAGAATCCCATACCCTTTATATTGCTTGGATATTCAATCAAAGTTATGTGTTATATGAGAAGACATTTGAATTCACATGAGGTGGACGTGGGATTGTATTAATACTGAGTTGTTAGTGGTAGTACTCAGAATAATGTAAGGGGTGTAATGAAAGAGGAGGAGATAATTTCTGAGGGTGTTGGAGACAATTTATGAGGAATCATCTGTCAACTGTGTCACATTTTTCTCCAATATAAATGGATGTTCTACAGTGTCAGAGAAAGGTATTATATGTGACAAAGAGTGGAGATTCATTACGAAACTTTTCAAGATTTACACCTGCTGATAGTCCAAAAACCTAATTTCTTGAGAGCAGTGGGCCATGTGTTTGTTCAATGATTCCCTTGTTAATCATTTTTAAAGAATTACAATAATATATATTCATCTAGTGACATTAAATAACTTGGGAAATGTATGTAAAGTCTAATTTTCAAGATGTATTAATGTTCGAGAGATATAGCTAAGCATATTTGAGTATTTTAATCATTTCCTGTTTGTACCATCACATTAGAAAAATAATATGGCCATAGCCTGTAATCAGTTGTAAAATGCATCTCTTCAAACTTTAGTGGCTGTTTCTTTGTGAGCAGAATTATGTTTGTAAGACATGATTACTGGAGAGCCATCTCAGCCTGAAGTCCTACAGTTGAGTCATTAGTAATTGTTAGTTTCATGTTGTTAGAATTATTGCCATAAAGGTTTCACTGCCAGTTCAACAGACTATGAGAATACATTATTGAAAATAAAACAAACGTTCTGTTGTTAAAAGCTGTATAACACATTCAATCTACCCAATAAAGTACTAAAGTTATTTTAACTTTACACTGACATTGTCAACCATTAAAAATAATTGCCTCTGCAAGCCTTTTAAAAAAAATCTGATAGTACAATTTAACAAGAATGAGGTTCCGAATTTCAATACAAGCAAGGATCAGAATTAAGACGTACTGCTCACCTTTGTGCAGGACGAGTCTGAAATAATAATGATGTATGTGTGTGGGGAGCTGTTCCATAAGCAGTCGAAGACAAACTCACACAATTTAAGTTAAATAGAAGCTCAGTAAGTCATGTGGGCTTATGATTTGAGAGTTTCAAACATGGACTTTTATTATTATTTCATAGCTGATAGAAAGGTAAGGAGTATCCATGGAGGGTCCTGATGAATTCTGAGAGGGGCCAAGAGGGTGCATTCAACCAGCAAGAAAGAAAGAAAGATGTGTGTTAGTTAGGTATGAGTGATAAAACCTAACAAAATCAACAGGGGGTTCCTAAAATGTTTAAGAATGTTGTTTTAGAAAAAATATATTTAGGCTATAATTTACTGTTTAGTGTGTTAAGATGTGAATAAAATAAATATTTATTTTAAAAAAACTAGCATAAAATAGAATTATGACTTATAGAAACAATATCTTGTATTTTGCTAGCATACATTTTATTTTTATGTACAGCAACTTTAGAATTTAACTTCTTTTTTTAACTCAGCAATTAATATTAAGTTCTATCAAATACTATTTGGGGCAAATGTTGGTTTGTTTTAACAAACTTGTTACTAAAAAATCATTATATATAACTATGTATTTTTATAATGTTATATATATATATGTATATGTATAATTGTGTCAAGCCTGCTTTCTATGAGTCTGTCTCTGTTTTGCTTGTTAATTCATTTTGTTCATTAGATTCCACATATGAGTGAAATCATATGGTACTTGTCTTATTTCACTTAGACCAATACTTTCCATGTCCATTTATGTTGTAGGAAAGGGTACCATTTCCTTCCTTTTTACCATGACTACTATTTCATCGTGTAAATGTGCCACTGCTTTTTTATCCACTCATCTGTAGATGGACATTTGGGTTGTTTCCAAATTTTAGCTTCCAAGTAAGGCTGCAATGAGTATAGGGGTACAGGTATCTGGCCTACAGTAAGTAAAAAAAAAAAAAAAAGATGCATTTATTGAATGAATGAATGAATGAATAAAATTATCTAATCTTTTCCTTAATTTTTATCACTTTTTATTCACATAGTAACAAACTCTATTTGGGTTTTGAGGACAATATAATGAAATTAAAACAATCAAAATTAATCTCATGATACAGGAACTACATCATCAGATAGTCATGTACCCTAAATTTATTTATTACTCTATGCCTGTGTCCCAAAACTAAAAGCTCCATTAACAGAACTTTCTTCAAAATAAATCTATTGTCATGAAATTCAGTATATTAAAACTTGTGTTCTCTAAAGAGAACAAATCATTCTTTGTTTGATTGTAATTTGCTTTGTGACTAGGATAGAATTGCTGCCTTGGGAATCTTTTTACTTGTATCCAGCCTTTTCTTGATCAATAGGCTTCCTCTTAGAGGGATCATTAGAACACAAGTTGACATTCATTAGTATTTAAAAGATGAACGGCATAATGCATTTTCTTTTTGTTCAACAGTCTATTATTATTTATTTCAATAGGCAATCTATACATAGCAGCAAATAAATACATGGCTGTAGCTTCCTGAGTCGTAGATTTAACAATGCAAAAATGGCTCTACTGGGTTTAACTCTATATTAAAATCACTTGCTAATTTAGCCAGAACATCATATTTTGAGGAAGTAAGCATAATTTATTCAGTTCTGAGATTTGAGATTAGACTGCAGCTCTCATGAAAGAAAATAACACGATTTGACTTCACAACAGGTACATTAGTGATGAATGTTTATGTATGCTTGTACAGTTGTAATAATTCAAATTTTATTTTATTAATCCCTTAATCATTTAAAACAGTTTATATCCTCTTTCAGAAAAATAATAAAAGCACACTATGTATTAATCCCGAATTATATTTCTAAGTAGGAGTCAATGATCATTCCTTTTAGCATGTTAAATGCAGTAAGGCTGCATAAAATTTGTCAAAAAACAGACTAGCTCAGTTTGGTCATTCAACTCAGGCATTAGTTTTAGCTCATTCATGATATTAGATTACCTTCAGATGTCTAAATGGCTAACTTTGGGAAAATAGCATAACTTTATGTTTTAAAAAAATGTGTTCAAAGATCTAAAGGCAATTTAAAGATGAGTGTCAAAAGTCTTTTGCAATATAAATGAGAGTAAGTCAATATGTATATCTTTCTAAATTAGCAGCTTCACATCTACTAATACTCCTGTTTGACATGACCGCTATCCACAGTTTTGATTTTATCAGGACAGCACTTGTCTAAGACTTAGGCATTTCACAGAAGTTCACTGTTTTAAATTCTCTGTATTGCCCCAGGGCGTAGGATGGGGTATGATGGCTTAGGTTTCCACTGCACTCCAAGCACTCCATGCACTCCACTGACTAAGGGAGATGGCTGGTACTATTTGGGGATATTATGGGACAGGATCTAGTTGCCCAGACAAAGAAAGAAACTAGTTACCATGTTGCATTGTATCATCTGGTTCCTGCTTTTCAAAGCTGCTGCAGGTTTCTAAGGTGTGCTTCACCTGAAACATTAGATCCCTTTCTGTTACTCTCCAAACATAGAGAGTACAGGTTATTTTTTTTTAATACAGTGAACAGTGCTGGCTGCTGTGGCCCAGTGGATTGAGTGCTGGCCTGGAAACCGAAATGTCACCGGTTCGATTGCCAGTCTGGGCACATATTTGGGTCACAGGCCAGGTCCCCTGGTTGGGGACATGCAGGAGGCAGCAAAGTGATGTTTCTCTCTCACATAGATGTTTCTCTCCCTCTTTTTTTCTCTCTGATAATAAATAAATACAATTTATAAAAATAAAAAAATATGGTGAACAAAAGCTTAGATAATTTACAATATTAAAGAAAGGAACAGTAGCCCTAAACCAGGACGTTAGGTGTGAGGTGTTCCTTTTCCATTCAGTGTTATGTCTATGCATTAGGAATAATCATAATATTTCCCAGCAACTATATATTATTTGATTTTGACATGACCAAATAGCTCTTATAGATTACCTTTTTTTACATTGAGACATACCAGCTTTTGTAAAAAAAAAAACTTGAAAATAGTTTGATTATTTTACATGAACATTTTAAAACTGTATAATAACAGAATTTCTATAATTCAGACATTTATTTAGAAATCAGGACACCAGTGTGGGAACTGATGGTGGGAGCAGGCTGGTGGAGTGGGCAGAGGAGGGCAAAGGGGGGAAATTGGGACAACTGTAACAGGATAACAACAAAAATGATTTAATAAAAATAAGTAAATACAATTTTAAGCAAGCAATTCGGGAACTTATCTTTGGCAAACATATATTTCTTTCTCATTTTTTCTGTTCTTTTTCCTCCAGACATAACTTATTTTAGCTTGAATTGTATTTCCCCTTAACAATATATTGAAGCCCAAGCCCCTAGTACCTCAGATTATGACCTTATTTGAAAATAAGATCATTGCAATGTAATTAGTTAAGATGTCATGCTGAAGTAGAGTTAGCCCTTAATCCAATAAGACTGGTTCTTATAAGAAGAGGAAAAACCCAGTCACAGACATCAGCAAAGGGAGGACAACCACATGCACACAGAGATAGAAATGGGATTTATACGCTCACACCAAAAATGCCTGGCATTGCTATAAGCAAGAAGATGCAAGGAAGGAATCGCCCTGAGACATTTGAGAGATTACTTGGCCCTCATGACACTTTGATTTCAGACTTCTAGACTCCAGAACTGTAAAAAGAAGAAATTTTGTTGTGTTCAGCCATCCAGTTTTTTGTACTTTGTTATGACAGCCTTCGGAAACTAATACAACAACTCAACGCTCTCTCTTCCTGTACTGTTGATTCCTTTGTAGAAAAATATATATCCAGTTTTCTTCATGACTATGTTATATGAGTGAATGTATATTTATTCTTTGAGGTAGAAAATGTATCTCTATCAGGATAGGTAAAAGGAGATATATTGATTGTAGGAGGAAGGAGTGTATCCTGGAAAAGATAAAAAGGATCTAGACTGTTTTGAACATTTACATGTATAGTTTCTTGTAACATAAGAAACTTTCAATGTAATATAAAAGAAATGTATACTTTCAAAGTACTATAAAATCTTCTGACCATGGGTAAAGCTATTCAAGCAATGGTATTAATTACTATAATTAAAGTCTATCAAAATAAATGCAGGCAACATTCCAAACATTTATGCTGATTACAAGATGTGTTTAGAGCAAGCATTTGGGATTTTTCTTTTGCATGGATTTGTCACATATAAGGATAAGATAGTTAACTCATTGACTGTTGCTGTGTTAGTCGTGTCTGATTCAAGTATTCATCATATCACCATCGCAGCTGATGGAAAGGGGTTAGAGTGTCCTTTTTATCCAATCTCTGATCTTTCACGCAAACACATTTTCTGTCTTTCTCCATGTTACCAATCTTTCAGCAGCCTCTAACTATCCTGTGAATCAAGAAAGTGATACCCAAGTAATTCTTTCCCTACTTCAGCTGTCAGGAAAGATAACTGTAGACAGAGCAGTAGCTAAAACATTCTCTGTATGTCTTGGAAAATGGACAAAGTCTTCTACAGTTCACTCCATATTTGCTGCTGTGTTCATTTGTCTGAACAGCTCAATTGCTTTGATAAATAAACATGAACTCCCATGTAAAAACTTACAGACAAACATATTTTTAAAAGGCCACCCATGTGCAGAGATGGAGCTTTGTGTATTGTCTTGTCATGTGACAGTCGTTACCAGCTTAAATATTATTTCAGGCTAAATGACACAATACATTTGCCTCATGTAGAATATGCAGGATATCTGCTATAAGCCTTGGCTCCTCCAAGATCTTTAGTGTACATTTGTTAGTGTTTATTTGAATCCAGTAAGAGGGAAATATAAATTGCCTTGGTATCTGTGCAACAGATGCTAAAATTAACTTCCTGAAACTACCATGTATATTGGCATGAAACTACTATTTATTACATAGTCAAACCATATTTATTTTTTAAATTATTTTATTGTTGTTCAAGTACAGTTAATCCTATGACTTAAATTGATCTAAACCAGAATAAAAAATTAGCGAGTGGATGATGCTGATCAACCTTACTTTTAAACTGTATTTAAATTACAGGTTTTCTGGAAATATAAGAAGGTAATAATGACTAAGTATGCTCAGGAAATGAATAAAAGTAATATAACTTAATAGAAGGTAAAATAAGCATTCAGGGATTTTCTCCAAACTTAAGTAATATAAGGGAGCATCATAAAAAGATCCCAGTGGCTAGGTGTCTATCATAATATTCTCCCATCTCTACTCAGAAATGTGATAGATCTACATAAAACCAATGCCTTATGGTCGTAATTCACAGGGATGATGTCATTTTCTGATTATTAAAATTCAATAGGACATTAAGGAAATCAAAGGTTAAGAATTATAACTCAGTATGTTCCTAGAATTTGGATAAATTAATATACAGAAAAATCGTGTGGCTGCAGAATTCTTTGGAGCCACTTAAAAGTTAGGGTTTCAATGTACCCAACTTTGCCAGCTGAGCCAGGACTTCTGGGAAGACTCATTGAATCCTCCCTCCGGTGGGCAGTGTGTCAGCAGTGTTGCTGTGCTGACAAGGGCCCAACCTGTTCCTGTGGCGTCCGAGGGGATGGGCTCATTGAAACTATATAGTGACGTGGCCCTGTGGGGCAGTTACGTTAGCAAGTTTTCCAGACAAAACCAAGAAGAATATACTGCACTTAAGGGAATTAAGAAGGATATCTTGAGTGTTTTGCTGGTGTGTCTTCAAATGTAATGTTTTGGAGACTCAGAGGCCATTTGCACAGTATAAGTCAAAGAGAGATGAATTGTTAGTAATGCAAGAAACTTTTCTAGGGGAACATGGTGTGGTACACAACCTAGATAATTTTATGTGTTCTTACCACATGTGTAATGTCTGTGTAAATAACCTGACAGAACCACAATAAGAATTCCTTCCCTCTAGCTTTAGAGAGGGAAGAACGAATGACTCTCTTACTTGGAGATACACCCAAGGGTGGGCAAAAGCAGATTCACCGTTGTCCATTTGGAAACAGGTGTGCAAGTTAGATAATTACAACAGCTTTATTAACTCCAAAGAAAGTTCTGTTACAGTGGCACAATGCACTTACATACAATCCCGTAAGTGCTCAGATGGCCAGCCTTTATTATACTTACACGTTCTTGTGGTTTGCTTGCTGAACTCAAGCACACTCTGGCACAGAGTTCTTCATGAAGTTGACTTTTGCCCTCTCCTCTGTGTGCATGTGTATCCTAGAGTGGAAAGAACTAAAAAGACAGCTCTTCCTAATATTTTTTATCTCAGTGAGGTGACTGTCAATTTAAATACAAAGCGTAAAATCTAAATAATTCTCATATCCTCTTATACACCTGTCTCTGGCTTTTTTTTTTAAGTTAGACTTTACTGTCAAATTATGAAAAGATATGGAAAATTTGCTTCCTTATTTAGTAGCAGTATGGTCCTTAATATTAGGGACCAACCAAATAAGTAAATAGCAGGTGTGCCAGAACGTGGTGAAAGAAAAGGGGTCTTTATTGGCAGGAAGGATATCCCATTATTTACTTATATCCAAATATGAACAGTTATTAAAGCTCAAAGTTGTCTGTTTTAATACTTGAATGCTTATCCTGAAGTTAAAATTTGACTGTTATGTTTAATTTATATTATTTGTAGTTTTTAGTTTTATTTCTTTACTGAGCAAAAGCTGAGATGAAAATTTTAAACCATTCTCCCCAAAAATTTCTTAGAGAAATTTCAGTGAGCATTGAATGAACTTAAACGCCATGATGGAACAGAAATAGTTCTGTGACTGTCAGCAGATATTTAAATAACACGAGTGCCATCTAGTTATAATGGATTCCTTTTAAATTGATGCTACTTAGAGAACAAAGGGACTCATCCCAGACTCACCTATTGCAAAGCACTGAAGAGTGTACTAGTTGACATGAAAATGACTCTTCCAGACTGTCAGCGTTATACCCCTGGGTGAAAACCTCAGAGTGACTCCCAGAAATAAAGAGCCAACTGCTTTTCCATAGAGCTACTACATTTATGATGACCTGGAGAGACCAAAGTACCAAACGTGAAATTCCTACAGTGGCTGGCCTTCACGTTAAGAGCCAGGCAAATGGAAAACAAGAGCAGATGAGTGGTCATATTTAAATACTTAAGGATAATTGAAACAAAGAATGGTGCATTGGAGTCTGTATGAGATGATGAAGTGGAAATAAAGCCTTTACAAGATGAAAAAAAATACTTAAGGATTATTTAAGTATTTTCTTAAAATCACCCTTGTAATATGCGTCTTTTTTTGCAAAATATTAATTCAGTGATACAGTCATATCTGTTTCATTACTGAATTAATAAACAGTGAGTGTTTATTAAGCACATTTCATTTGCTGCTAATATCTATGCTAATATCTATACAAGGCATTGCAAAGGTAAAAATGATACACTTTCTGTTTCCAAGAGTCCTCAGTCTTGTGGGAGACATGACTATTTAGATTAATATGTAAATGTGAGATAATCACAGGTATAAAAGACACGTGATCTGTGAAATCATGGAAGAAGCAACTTAGTACAGCTAGAATGACTAGGCAAGATGTCACAGGAGGGAGCATTTAATTTAGGTCTTATGGAATAATAGAATGTGCTGTATAGAACTAGTGATATCGTACTCAGGCTCAGAAAAAGAAAAGGAAATTACATGCAATTTCAGTAAAACTGGCTTAATATCATGAGTAGGAATTAGAAACTATCTTGGAAGAAACAGAAATTTAAAATTCTAAAAACATAAATCTCTTTGCAAACAGTATGTCAGAAAAAAGGCTGTTATTTCTGATATTAATATTTAAAATGATCAATATCTATATCAACATCTGGTGCAATGTGATACTGAAGATATTTGAGGTGACTACAACCCTACTGAATACAGCTGAATTTCCTTGGTTGCTCTAGATGTATTTTTAATGGACTTTGTATTTTAGAGCAGCTTTAGGTTTATAGCCTATTTACTTGAAAGGCACAGAAATTCCATAAACCCTACCCACTGCATGCATAGCCTTTTCATTATTGGTCACTCATCAGAATGTTTTGACTTGTTTGTTTTCTTTTTTAACAAGGATTAACCAACAATGACGACACATTATAATCACCCAGAGTCCGTAGCTTACCTTACACTCCATTTTCAGTATTGTGTGTTCTGTAGTTTTGGAGAAATATGTAATGACATGTATTCCCCCTTATACTATCATACAGAGAAGTTTTACTTCTCTAAAAACCCTCTGAATTCCATCTGCTCACATTTTCCAGAACTACGAAAATGGAACCTATTTAAAACAGTACGTTGTCACTACTTACATAACTCGGGTTCACATCTTCTACTATGGGAATGCTACAGGAAGAAGTTGCTGGAGGCATTCTCCTTACCTGGGAAGCACAATGCAAAGGGGACAGTTCAACAATATATTTCATCTGAGGCTAGTTGTATTTAAGTAATGACTTACTCTAGCAAAATCACAGAAGTGAGTACTGTAACTCATCGACTAGTTGTTTTTCATGTTCCAGCTACCGGTAACGTTAGGTTCTCATCCATAGGATTATTTACATTTTCAATTACATAGTAAGAAGAAATATGATTTTAAACTAGTAATTGGATTCGATATGTCAACTAAAATATCTTCGATTATTTAAAATGAAGAATCATTTTATGAATTGACCCACTAAAAATAAGTTTAAATATTCAAATGTATCAAATATATGGATTTATATATCCCCCATCCATCATTCCAGTAAATTAACATTACTAGATTCTGAACTGGACCCGGGTTAAAGGACACAGTTACTCATGAGAAAACCGATGACTGTTTCTCTTTTTTTGTGCTGTTTATGCTATCACAGCTGTCCCGCGTTCCCCCTTTGCCCTCCCCTACCCAGCCTCCCCCTCATTTTCATAATCCCCACAAAGATGTCCATGTCCATGGGTCCTTCACATATGTTCTCTGACCAATGAATTTAGGCTGTTTACGACAGCTACAGGCATTTAAAATCAAACTCCTCCCTACACTGACTGATATACAAAAACTCTTAAAAATAAATAACATGCATTGAACTTTGAAATTTGAAAGAGGATAGGTATGTTAAAATATATTACCTAGTTCTCTACCTGTTTAGAAAAGAAGTGGTTAATCACTGAGAAGGATTAACTGCTTAGACTTTCAATTTGTTTGGCTCCAAGAGCGTATTTTTGTTTAAGAATTTCATTGGAATGCTAAATAATATAAGAGTATTTTCTCACTAATCATAAAATTTGAATGGTATATGTATGTTTAGACTCCTATAACTTTCAGATCTTTAGGATATTTTAGAAGATGATATATAAGTAAATTTTTATATACCTTACTGATTTTTCTTACCTGTGATAACTTGCATGTTTATTTGTTGATATCTCATTGAATTTGTCAAATATATAAAAGCTATTGAGAATAACTAATTGATCCACTAAAGCCTATGTTACTTGTTTAACCCCTTCTAAAAAATGTCATGAATTTAACCAGAAATGACCCATGTATTGCACATAGAGAAAAATTTGATATTAAACCATCAGTTTACCCACTATAAAGCTATTTTAATTGATCCTCTAAATTAATGTTAATCTTCATTGAACATATGGTGAGCTGAAATAGGGCCCCAAAACACACCCATACCCTATTCCCTGAATCTTGTGAATATGTTACCTTACAAGGCAAAATAGGCCTTGCAGGTGGATTAAATCAAAGCTCTTTGATAGGGGGAATTTATCCTAGACTATGGGTGTGAGCCTAAAGTACACATAAGGGTCTTTGTGAGAGGGAAACAGCAGCGTCAGAGCCAGAGAATGTCATGTCACAATGGAAGCAGAGAGAAAAAGCAACGCGGTAACAGGAGCAAAGGGTTAGAAGAAAAGTGACAAGAGAAGCAGACATCTGAGTAATGTGAGGCCACAAAGCAAGAAATTTGTACAGCCTTTAGAAGCTGGAGAAGCAAAGAAATAGATCTTAGAGCTTCCAGAGGGAACATGGGCCTCAGGATAAATTAATTTGAGCCCAATGAATCCCTTTGGGGCTTCTGCCCTTTACAACTCTGTAGTGAAATTTGTGATGTTTTTAAGCTATCAAACATGTGGGGTTATTTTATAGCAGCAATAAAAACTTAAACCAGAGCATAAAATATTTTCTTTGCTAAAATACCATTTATGATCTTGCTTCAACTATAAATTATGTAGTATAATTATAATTATAAAGTAAAAAACTGGATTCTCTAGTTCCTTTCATAAAAACAGATAGAAATACTATTATTCTAGAATTTGACTTTTTCATTTTCCAGTAAACAATCCATGTTAATTGCCTGCACTTTATTGACACTATTTCAAAGAAAACTTTTGCCAGACTCTTACTTGTGTGATTTAAGAATGTGAAATCCAAACATGTAGTCATTTTCATTGTGAATACCTAACTGAATGCCTTAAAGCATTTATTTGTATTATTTTAGAATTAGGATTCATTCTGATGTGAAAGAAATACACATTCACCCTAGATAATATGCAGAAAATAAAAATCTTGGCACTAATGACGTTCTATAGAAACAAGAATTGTCCACATTCCCCACATTGGAGGAATATAAAATTTGAATGATTCTACATATAATATTTTGAACATTGCAATTATCACTGAATAATAATTCTTAAACATAGTTCATCACACATTTTAAATAAAACCATTAACAAATGCATAGTAATCCACATATGGTATGTGTCATAATGTATTTAATCAATAAATGCAGTGTTTATTGTTACTGTTAAAAATAAAATCGAGATAACATTGCTGTATATAATAATCCCTAAGTTTCAGTGACAATTCTTCAAAATTCCTGGAAGAGGAATGACTGAGTTAAACTGCATACAAAATTGTAAGTTATGGAATGATCTAGCAAATTTCTTTCAAGAAGCTTTAAAATTAAGTATATAATTCTCAAGAATGCATTAGAATGTTCATTTAATACAACTTTTATTGTATTTAGCATAATATATTCTTTCTTTATAAACTCATAAGGAAAATAGCATCAAGTTGTTTTAATCTACATTCATTGAATTAGTGATTTGAAAAAAATTGAAACTGGTTTTTGTCCATTTATAATTTCTCTCTTCCCATTTCAGAAAATAAATGCCTGTCTATTTTGAATACTTACTTGTACTTCCTTGTACTACAGTACTTACACTCTTATTTTTATATTAAACTTATTAATCCATATGATATTTATTTTAAATGATTTGAGTAGGTGTCCCAATTATTTTAACAATAAATATTAAGTAATTTCAAGCATACTGCTGTGGTTCTGTAATATGTTTTTCAAATATTTTATTTATTTATTTTAGACAGAGGGGAAGGGAGGGAGGGAGAGAAACATCAATGTGTGGTTACTTCTTGCACAGCCCCTACTGGGGACCTGACTTGGCCAGTAACCCAGGCAAGTGCCCTGACTGGGAATCAAACCAATGATGCTTTGGTTCGCAGGCAGGCACTCAATCTACTGAGCCACACTATCCAGGGCTATAATCTGTATTTTTGATTTTTCTCTCCATTCTTTATTGATAACACACTGGTTTAAGAATTCCGATTTCATTATGAATATTTATATCCCTAATGCAAATACTTAGAACCCAATATTAACTTAATGATTTAAATAGTTGCTTAACTATTCTCAGTCATTTGTGACATAATAAATGTGCTAAAAAGGCATTTAAACTCATAAACTTTGTTTCACATATAATGGGTAAATAAAACCTTGAAATCAAAATTAACCCCTTTACCTACGGCAAGCTCCCTTCGGGTGACAAGAATGATTGCCATAAATAGTCCCAGAACTCTGTGTTCCCAGCTTTCAAACTCGTTTGGTAAGCAGCTTCTCTTAAAGTAACTGTAGCAGACATTTGCAGGTGACTACACCCAGCCAAGTTTGGATGACATCTTTCACCTATACCTCGCTACATGAGTGCATATGCATTTTTTAAAACTTATCATGGTGGCATTGGTTAATAAGATTATATAGTTTTCTATTGTACATTTCTATGATACATGATCTTCACATTGCATTGTGTGCCCACCACCCAAAGTCCTATCATCTTCCATTACCATAACTAGATCGAAGACCTAAATATTAGACCTGAGACCCAAGAGAAAGCATAGCTGCTAAATAAACTTATGGTCCTTGGTCCTAGAGAACATTTTATGAATTTGAGCCCAAAGGCAAGGGAAGTAAAGAGAAAAACAAATTAAGGGGACTATATCAAACTAAAAAGCTCCTACACAAAAATAGAACTCACCAACAAAACCAAAAAAGGACCCAATAGAATGAGAGAAGCTTTTTGCAAACAACAACTCCAATAATATCCAAAATGTATAAAGATCTCCTGCAACTCAATACCAAACAAACAAACAATCCAATTACAAATGGGCAGAGAATGTGTACGGATTATTTTAAGGCTTTGTTTCCTGAGCATAAAGGAATCCTCACTGGTAATTCATCAAGGACACACAACTTCAGATTAAGGACAATTTTCACTTTTTAGCGAGAGAAAGATAATATGTTTTTATTTTCTATTTCCTTACATCTAAGGTGCCACCCATTTAAAGGTATATGCTGCTTACTGTATATATTAGTTGGCAACTTTTCCACACTACATGGCTTTGTAATTATTTTTATAAATGGTTAGATCAATCATTATTATCTGTTTCATACCTGTGTGAATACCTCAGAACATTTGTTGACTTAACATCTCAAGGATATTTTGAATGTCTGTGATACTTTTTTCACTGCATACAGCGCTGCAGTGATCTTCCTGTTGTGAATCTGACACCATTGCTCTAGGTTACAGACCTAGGGGGCACACTGTTCAAAGTGTATGCACAGCTCCAGCTTTTCAGAGATGCAGCAAAATTCCACTACAAAGTGCTTTTCTCATTTGCATTCCATCCAGCAATGCATACGAGATCCCATTGTTCTGATGTCATGCATGTCTGGTCCCATATGCGTGAGGACTTGGGAGACATTTATCAATGTCATATGGCAAGATGGATTTATTTTGAAAGAAAAAATATACAAAACCATGATTAACAAAAGAATATAGAAATTTGCCTTTTATCTATTCTTCCCACAGAGAAGCATCTGAAGGTTAAAGCTAGGACAAGTAAAGGGACACACAATGTGAGTTTATGTTCAAGTGCAGGACTCTCTAGATTTATTCCATTCAGTTTAATAGACAATGTATGAGAAGTGTCTATCACAAGGATTACCTGGGTGCAAGGAAGTCTTGAGTCGGTAAATGTTGTCTTGGAACATCAGTTTTCAGTCACCTGGAGACCTGGAGTCTGTGCCCTTTGAATAAATAGCTGACATTATAGGACAGACAAAGACAAAATGATTTCAATAGAAAGATAAATGGTTATCATTATATACTTAATAAAGAAGATGAGGAGGCTGAAACTCTTATATTTTGGGGGTATTTTCTATTTATAATACAGCTTATACTTTCCTACTGAAAATTGTGATTTCAGTTATTTTTGATGAAAACCGTCTTTAAAAACATCTCCGATTTGGTTAAATTTTTAGTTGAGTTTTTCTCTTTCTCAATAAATATTGTCAACTACATTGTTGCAAACAACTCTGTTTTGTGATTTCACTCTCTTGATGGTGTCTTTTCAAGTTTCTAATGTTAAGTTCACATTTAGAGATGTCTCTTTAAGTTCAGAACCAAACGCCACAAATTTTTGAAAGTCATGAAAGTATTCTTTTAAATAGAAAATTCTGAGATATGTATTTATTTGTTTTTCTGTTTATTTTTTCATATGTATCCTTGACAAGATCCACAATTTTTCCAGGTTAACCACTTAGTACAATGAAAAGATATACTAATCCAAGGCTTATATTTTTAACATGGTTATCCAACTAGCTCGGCCATTTATTTAAAAGACTCTCCTTCCCCCCAGAATTACCTTTTCATTAATGAAGTAATCGCAGATATGCAGGTTTGTTTCTAGACTCTGTTTTTTTTACCCCTTGATCTGTTCCACAGCGACATCAAGGGACCTCAAATACCATAACGTTTTAAAATTGAGATTTGATGAAGTTTTATTCTGTTTTTCAAGAGACCTGGTTTATAAAATGGCTCTTAGTATTGCCATATGAATTGTATATGTTGTTAATTTCCAAATATATAAAAATAAAGTTAAGATATTTTTCTTAAGTGACACTGCATCTTTAGAACAATCTAATCTATTGCTCCTGAAGCATAGTCAAGGTATATACTTATTTAATTAGGTCTTTTAAAATGTGTCCCAATAATACATTATAGTGTTCAAATCAGAGATTTTATAGATCTTTTGTTAGGTTTAATTTTATACGGTTGATATTACGGGTGCTGACAGGCCTCCCTAATTACCCCGCAGTGGCGTGCTGTGGAGAAGTGGGTTACAGTTACTTGACCGGCAGCAGGTGCCGGGAGGACACTTGACCCTCCCTTGGCTCCTCGAATGTTGGGAATCAGTCTCCTGGGTGGAAGGACTTCTCTTCATGCCTGGAGACACCCTTTTAGCACTAGATCTTCTTTTTTGACCTACATCTATAAAGCAGTAACTCTCTGAATTCACCTTAAAATGTCTTCATTAACATTTCTCTTAAAATATTTTCTAATGTTCCTACTTTTGCATTTACATGAATCACTTAAGAATCTATAGCTTTATTTTAAAACGTGTAGTGTTGTTAAAAATATTGTTTTGCAGTGATAATTTATAATTTTCTAATGAATGTTACTGTGGCCTGGTAGCACAGTAACGATGGTTTCAACACTTTGAGTTTTAATGAAACTTGATTTGTAGCACCCTGTAGCACCTTTTTGGGGAAAACAATATGAATATAAGTATTCTTTAGTTGTAGGTAGCGTTCTGTACATGTAATTATGTCATGTAGAATAAGATTCCAAAGCATGCAACGAATGAGCAGGCATTAGGGATAATAATGTTATAATGGGAGGAGAAATGCCTCTTAATATCGAAAGACTCCCTAACAGAGATGCCATTCAGAGTTACCTGGAACATTTGCAGGGCCTAAGGAAAAAAACACAGATGGAATTTTAATGGGTAAAAGCTGACCAAAAAAAAGAGAGAGATATCAAATTTTATTCTTATTGATCATGTCTATTTGTTGTGCTAATGAATGCTAAATAAAATAAGACCACAAAATTCTTAAATCTTGTTATTATATTCTGTTCCTGGGACCCTAGGGAACAATGGCTGTTACGCAACGTGTGAGAGAAGGGTTTGGCGAATTAGCCTAGTTGCTGCAATAGGAAGATGACCTCTCCATTTTCACCCTCCAGATTTTGGACAATTACATTTGATTTCAGATTAATGACTTCATTTACATTTAAAATTATGGCTGTAAAAGAGACCTGCAAACATCGTGTTAGGCATTAAGCTCTGATTTAGAAGAAGATGCACTGGAAAATGATTGAAGCTGGTGTTTATTGCCAGTTTACCATTTCTGCACCAATGATGATTAAGTTAAAAAGATCCAATGAAAGTGGAATGGCAATGATGTAGAAAAACAAAACAGAACAAAAAGAAGAACAACTTTCTGCTTTCTACATTTCAGAAAATGAAAGTTGAAGAGTAAACACCAAGATCTTCAGTGGGGGTAGTCAGGGCTGGGGCAAAGTATAGACATATTCATACACAGCACCAAATCACTTTGCAGCAGTGCAAGCCAACAGATTTCTTATTAACAACCGCAGAGTCAAGATGACAATGAGGCAATTCCTTACTATTTTGTGGTAATATCATTTTGAAGCTATACTATTGAATATATTTTCCACCTCTTTACACACTGAACAGTTTAGCAAATTAATTTACATACCTATAAACTATTATGGCTAATGTCTTGGAACTTAATTAGACACACTCAGAATTGAAATAAAATGAAGTAAAAATCCTAATCCTACCAATGTCCAGTGTTCAGCTTTGTGGGAATCAAAATTGTGAAGTATGTGATTATCTAAACTGTATGTTATACACCTGAAAGTAATATTAAATAGTATTAAATGGAAATTGTTATTTGATTTTTTAAAAAGAAAGTTGTTCATGTCATTTTTTAAAAGACTTTATTTATTTATTTATAAAGAGAAGGAAAGGGAAGGAGAAACATAGAGAGAGAAACATCACTATGGGTTCACCTCTCAGGCACCCCCTACTGCGGACGGGGCCCACAACCCAGGCAAGTGACCTGGCTGGTAATTGAACTGGTGACTCTTTGGTTCACAGGATGGTACTCAATCCACTGAGCCACTCCAACAAAGGCTGTATCATTTTTTAAAGTAACAATGAGGTCAAATTCACAAAAAAACCCTCTGATACTAAAATCCATAACTTTAGTGCCTATGATTTCTTCTATGCGCTTTCTTATTTCAGGCCTTATATTAAAGTCTTTAATCCATTTTGAGTTAATTTTCATATATGGTAAAACAAATTCATACAGACAACAGTATGGTGTTTATCAAAGAAGAAAGGGGTATGGGAAGGTCAGAGGGGTCAAATATATGGTGACAGAAGGAGACTAGAAGTTTGGTGGTGATCTCAAAATGGAATACATAGATAACATGTTATAAAATGGTGCACCTAAAACTTACATCACCAGTGTTACCACAATAAATTTAATAATAAATAAATAAAATGCATAGACATTCTCAGAGGTCCTCTGGACTGCAAATACACACACACCCACAAAGGGAGGTAGAGAATGAGTGTCTATTTAGCAGTTATGCAGATGAATGTAGTAGTGATGCTAGCTTCTTGGGCCTCACTTCCTGATTCAAGGGCATTCAACGCCGTGTTCTGAGCATGCATGGCATGGGTTATAGTTTTCTAACCCGTTACTTCTCTGTTATGCAGGAAGACAGTATAAGACTCCGGTATAAAAATTTTCCCCCTCCCAGTATTTTCAATACATTTAAGAATTAAACTCTTGTCATTAAATCTCTTTCAAATCAAAGTAGAAAGCATTGTTTCCCTAGGAGGGAACCCAGAAATCATCAATCCACAGTGAGGATCCTTGAATAGATTTATTTATTTATTTTAAATGAGCATCATATATTTGGAGGTATAGAATGAGAACGACAAGATGTACATCTCTAAGAAAACCTGTAATGTTAATAACATGATTTTTAAATTAACTTTAAGTCATATTATGTTCTATTAACATTTTGTAAAACCAGTATTTCGGAAGCACGCTATGAGAAAAGCAAGATTAGATATTTTATGAAAAAAAAACATTTAATGAATTTATGAATATCCAGTAGAAGAAATCCTGTGTTTCTTTCATTAAAACTTTTGAAATTTAACTTTATTACCACACAGATGAAAGTTATCCGAATATTAAAATACCACCACCTGATTTAAGTGCATACTTCCCCTCAGGCTCCTCCTATTAATTCTTTATTGGTTTGTAGCTATCAAGAAATTAGGGTAGAGCTAATATCTGACCTTAGGAAACAGTAAGATCACACAAAATGAAATAAAATATTAATAAATCAGAATTAAAAACAACATAAAATTTTAGGTCTTATATCAGTATCTCCACAACTCCAGTAAGAAAATTTAAGTCAATATAGGCAATCAAACTTGTCCCATCATGGGAGAATATTTTCAAATACTTTCTTATAGTCAATAGGACTTCTTCTCAAGGTTCAATAATATATTAATTTTCTAAATGCTGCTCTTAAAAACTAAATAATATTGGGTAACATCTAGGAATATTTTTGTTAATAATTTAATATCATATCTACTATTTTTGGTACCACAGATACATGTTTTTACTTACATAGTTTTATTTCATTAAAACAATAATATAGTTTTAATTATGCAAATTTTAACATGTCAAAGGAAAAATGCAGCATAAATGAAAAATAGTTCACTTCAAAACTATAATTTTATTGCCTTTATGGAACATTTTCTGTAACTATCTCTTGACATAGAATAAGAATGGCTGCAAGTTAGTTGACATTTCTCCCATCAAGATGTGAATTTGTGACCTTATGCCTTGGCTGCTTTGACCAACAGAATACGGCAGAAAGGGATATTCTGTCGTAAGTCTTCAAAATGACAGATTTCATATCTTGGAACCAAACTTCCATGCCCCGAGGAAGTACAAGAACTCGGCAACACCTACCTGGAGAAGAATAGAAGCACCTCACCGAGAGACTTGTGTAGCCTCTGCCCAAGAGCCATCTCTAGCCTGCCAGTCATGCGAATATGCCAACTAGGACGTGAATCCACCATGGAGCTCATCTAGTTGACATTGTGTAGAGTAGCTTTGAGGCTTTCCCACTCAGCCATACCTAAATTGAAGATGTATGAGTGGGTAAAAGTTTGTTGTTTTAAGCCAAAATATGTGAGGAAAAATTTGTCCAATGAGGAGATACTTAAAATAAAATATCTGGTGCCTGCAAGCAGAAAATCGCTGTAACAAAAAAGCCACATATGTCACCGCTGCAAGTTGAACCTGCATGTTTCAACGGAAGACTGTTTAAAATGGAAAGGGTATCAAAAATATTCTTGGTGAAGGTTTGAAAGGCAATGAGGAAATATAAGAGAGAAATTCATAGCTAATAGTTCTGAGAAAGAGTGCACTGGGGTAACCATGTAAAGAATAAACCTGTATCTGACTTAGATAACAGCCTACTGGAACTTGAAGCTGCTGCCATCGATGGCAAGATCTAAGGATCTTAGGAAGAGGTGAGTGTATTTTGTATATTGTGGAATGCATGTAGAGGTCAAAGGGCATACATAGGAAATATAATGATAGTTACAAGTTCACTGACATTCTGGCCATCAAGACACAGACTACCAGTACCTTTCCCCAGATCTGCATGGACTCGATAACTGCTATGACCAACAAAATATAGTAGAAATAATTTTCTATCAGTTTCCCAACGCAGATCTTGAGTTTTCTCTTCTCTGTGTTTTTGAATATCTGCTCTCAGAGCAGGACTTCCGTGCTGTGTAAACACCCAAGCAGGCCTGTGGAGGTTACCTTGTAGAGACACTCTGAGGCCCCTCATTGACAATCTGGATAAGTGCTCACCAACAGCCAGCCCTAACTTGTCAGCCATATGAGTAGTCCACGTTGTGAAATACCATCCAGGCCCTGTCTTTGAATTATCTACGTCAAATCACCATGGTATGGCATTCCTCAAACTGTATTAACAGAATATATTACCTTACATGTACTGTACTTATATTTAATGTCTTTTTGGCTAATGTATTAGTATTAATTAAAATTAAATATGAAGTATATTTTAATTTGTGAATGCTTTTCAAATAAAGTGTGTTTTATATATTTTATGCAGAAAATACTTGTTTCATGGAAACATTTATATGCCAATGTATTTATTGTTTCTTGCATTATTATTTTTTATTTAAAGGCCTGAGTGTGCTCACGATTTTGCTAGCATTATTATAAAATAATATGTCTCCTGTAGGAAACAATAAACATGGGGTCTTAAGCACGTATGAAAAGAGATACCTTAAATCTTTCTATCTTATAAAAAGATAAGCTATGAGATCTCTTAAAACCCAATAAGTTTTGGTTATATAAGATAAATATGTTCTAGAGATCTGCTGTACAACACTGCTTATGTTTAACAATATGGTATTGTACACTTAAAAATTTGTAAACAGGATGGTTCTCACATTAAGTGTCTCTAACACAATTTTCAAAAGAGATCTAATTCAAGTCTTACCTACTGCAAGAAATCTTCATTGACTGATTTAGTACAATTTCTGTGATTATGTAATACTTACATACTACTCAAGTGGTTTAATTTGATACATTATTATAAATACTTCAGGAATTAATTTTGTATTTCTACTTATGTTCTTCAGATTTTTAAACTTGAAGATAATGGCAATATTGTCTTTTAAAATTTCATTTATGAATAAATATATATTGACCGGATATACTGATCATAAATGGAAAAATCCATTTAAAATATTAAAGAGACACTTGATTTTTATTTTTTCAAAAACCCTAATCAAGGAAATATATCCAAAGATTCAATGATGAAGTTTACTAATGTTGGGGGTGATAAAATGTTCTAAAGTTTATTTTGATGGTTGTACAACTCTGTGGATATTCTAAAAAATCATCTAATTTCGCACTTTAAATATATCCAATATATGATATATGAATTTTATATCAAATAAAGCTGTTATTCTCATAAATGCATCTACATTTCTCTGGCAGGTGGCAGGAGAGGAAATAAGAGACAAAGTAGTTTGGGGGACATTTGACAGACTACCTGTGGGTGGAAGGTGGTACATGAAAATGAAAAGAATGACGTTTAGGAGTGAGGACTGAATCCTGACTGGCGGCCAGAAAGGAAATAGGAACCTGGACTGAACCACTTTCATCGGACACAACTGACCACAGCTGAGTCAATCACTTAAATGAGCTTAAAGGAGGATTCTTCCCCATACCTCCACATAAGACCCTGGCCTGGTCAAAACCTTGATTTTGGACTTGAGACATTCTCATCAGAGACTCAACTGAGATTGCTTTAACTTTTCAGTTATAGAACTATGAGATTAAAAAAATGAAAGATGTTATAAATTGCCAAAATGTGGCAATTTGTTAGGTAGTAATGGAATAATTAAAGAAAAAAGTCATCTGGTCCCAAACTACAGTAATTATTTGCATAATTATCTAAGTTTAAGAGCCAACATACTAAAGGATGTTTATTTTATTGTCTTACACAAATTAGAAATGAAATTAAAAATCTAAGTGAATTCCTAAAATATTGTAATTATTATCAATATTTTGTGTGTAGGATAACAAGAATCCATTATAATCTTTCATTCTTTTCCCTCTAAAAAAGGAAAGAATGACTTTAATTTTTTAGGGGAAGAGCTAACATTACTAAAAGGGAATCAAAGGTAAGATGTGATGAGAAAATATAAGAATATATCTAACTGCTTTATATTAGTTCAAAAGATTTTTCTTCAATAAATTATCCGATAACAATTCTGAGAATATATAAAAGTGAGGTTGTTGAACTATATCAAGAGCCTGAATCAAGATAAAACAAGACAGTTCTTAGAAAGGAGAAACATATTTTATTTGCTTAAATTAGTTCATGAAAACATTGATAAATGGTTGAAATCAATCCCAGAAATATTTCAGAACAAAAAAAAAGTGTCATTAGTATTACAAGAGAGCTTGATGACCTCTACATTCCATTAATGACTAGTTATTTTATGTAAAGTATGTAGGATATTATTGTTCCATTAGTTGGTGCTTATATTGTTTGTCTCAAAGGCCTATTCAAGGTTAAAACTAAATATATTTTTATAAAATTTCTCTACTTTAAGTGTATTACAGATAAAATCTATTAATGTGAATATGATATAATAACTGGAATACAAAATTACCACAAGATGTCAAAATCAGTTAAATAAGAGAAAGTGATATATTCAAATATCTTACTAACTTGTTTACAGGACTATGATAAATACACTGTGCCTGGACATTAAGGCCTTCAGTACACAATACAGGGAACATAAACTGAACATATAGCTAAAAATTGGATTTCTGTCTCAGACAAAAAAATTACCAATTTCAATTGTTATTTCCAAAAACCAAGGTAAGTAGAATGAAATTGATTCACAGGCCATATTTAAACTTAATACATAATATTCAAAAGCTTCTGCACAGCACAAGAAACAATCAAGACAATGAAAAAGCAACTTAAGAAATGGGAGAAAATGTTTGTAAATTATATAGTTGATAAGGGGTTAATATCCAACATATATAAAGAAATCACATAACTAAAAGGCAAAAAATTAAAAATGGACAAAAACTGAGTAAATATGTTTGAAGGAAACATCCAAATAGTCAACAGGTGCAAGAGCAGGTATGTGATATCACCGATCATCAGAGAAATGCAAATCACAACCACAATGAAATATCACCTGGCATCTGTAAAATTTGGACTGTGTGCACCATTGGTGGAATGTAACATGTGCAGCCACTCACAGATGCAGAGGACAGACTGACAGTTGTGAGAGGAGAGGGGCTTTGGAGGGCTGGGTGAAAAAGGTGAAGGGATAAAGCAAAAGTAAAATAAAATAAAACTCAGACACGGAAAAGAGTGTGGTGATTACCAGAGGGAGAGGAGGGTGGAGGGAGGTAGACGAGGGTAAAGAGGAGAATAAATGGTGATGAAAGGAGTCTGGACTCAGGATGGTGAGCACACAGTACAACATACAGATGATGTGTTATTGAATTGTAAGGCCGAAACCTATATAACCTTATTAACCAACGTCACCCCAATAAATTCAATAAAAATGTTTAAAAAAGCGATATGGAAATCCTCAAAAATTAAAAATAGAACGGTAATATAATCCAGCAATCCTACTTCTAGATATGCAACAAAATGAAGCAAAATCAGGATCTAAAAGAGACATCTGTCCTTACATTCATTGCAGCATCATTCACAATAGCCAAGACATGGAAACCACCTAAGTACTTATCAATGGATAAATGGATAAAGAATTTCTGAGACAGACATGTGTATATACACACAGACCCAATGGATTCTCATTCAGCCTTAAGAAAGAAGGAAATTTGGCCATTTGCAACAGTATATATGGATTTTGAACGCATTATGTTAAGTGAAATTAGAAAGAAAAATCAAACACTGCGTGGTATTACATATATTTGGACTGAAAAAGACAAACCTGTAGAAACAGAGTAGAACTGTGATTACCAGGGGCTGGGGCGTGGGACATGGAGAGATATTGCTCAAAGGGTAAAAACTTCCAGTGATAAGGTAAATGAAGTACTGATGTAATGTATAGCATGGTGAGTATAATTAATGATACTCCATTATATACTTGAAAGCTGCCAAGAGAGTATGTTTCAAATGGACTTACTATACAGACACACAAGCTAATTATGTGAGATGATGGAGGTGTTAGGAAATTTCGTATTAAGCATTTCGCAACATATGAGGATTAGATCAACATGTCGTAAACCTTAAACTTACAATAGGTTATATGTCAATTTTACCTCAATAAAGCTGAAAAATGCAGCAAAGATCTCAAAGACAGTTTTGGGGAAAAAATCTGTGATCGATAATGGAACATAAAATGCAATTCAAACATTGGTATTAATGGGCTAGGCAGTTATGCAGACAGCAGATAAAAAGCACACATAAAATGTCAAAGGTGGTAGAAAAGGTGACTGGATTAGGAAAAGAAGGTAAGAAGCCACTTCAGTGCAGAGGTCCAGCCGGAAGAGATTTTCTGCAGGGCAGGAGAGCAGACCCTGCCCATGTCCGCTGAGACGCTGCGCCCCAGGCCTGGCGTAACCTCACTAACGTTCCCGTGCTGTTGTGGCCGGGAGAAAACACGAGTGAGACTGACTGTGGTTATCTACGAAAAGCCAAGTTTTTGTTGCTTCTAAAGCCAATATTACTTTGAGAGTTCTTTGTTAATAGGAAGAATACTGACATTTTCAATGGAAAATGAGATATAGACTGATCTGCTCCTGGCAGTGAATCGTTTTTGCAAGGCTACTTTCTCAGTATTGTACCAAAGAGAGTAAAATGTCCTTGCCTGGCCATTTACCTGATATTGAGAGAGGATGTGGAAAGTGGATATTTTTCTGTGTGACTGTCACGTGGTCTCAGAACTTATTTCTTCACTGAAAAGCATTGTATGTATCTTCAGTGTGTTCTAACTTTTGTATATATTCTGCAGGACTGAATTTTTATGCTTGGCAGATTTCAGGGCTTTTCAATGCTTTCCATTATGTGCCAGGCTCTGTCAATTTCCACAAAAGGTTTAAGAGAGCAGAACTTATTCCAAAAAAAATTGATGGAACTAATTGTGCACGAAGAGAAATTGGTTATTCTGAGCTAAAGCAACAATCGAAATCTTTTATGCCCACATTTTAAGATTATGACAAATGAGTCCACCAAAGATAAAATGAAAGAAAAAGTAAATTTTCAAATAACTTTGGGCTGTTAAAAAATAATTGTCATCCTGTCAAGACTATCTGTTGCACCTGGCACTGAGCGCTGTGGAATTTAAAACTCTAACTTGCTAATCATACACAGTTACTACATAGTAGCAGCTGATGTTTATTTTATTGAGCACCTATTCTTTAACAGGTGCTTTTTCAAGGGTTGTAGGAGAAAAAAAATTGAAAGTCCCTGTATTTATGACATTAACAAGTAGAGAGAGACAATAAATGGATTAGTAATCTAAATATCTACCAAGGCCAATAGTTGTAGCTTCATTCAAGAAAAATAGAGCAGGAAAGGAAAATGGAGAGATCTGGAGAAGAATAATGTATGTGCTACAGTTTCAAAAACTAGATCAGAAAAGGCTCTACTGTGGGCACAGAACTTGCAAAAGACGTGAGGAAACAGAAGGAATGCTTTCTTGCAGATATTGATAAGGAAGAGTTTCTCACTATTGAAAGCAGGGACCACAGACAGCAAGGACCAAAGCTTCAGTTATCATGTCAGTAACAGCACTGGTAAATCTTACCTTTAACTGCCTGCTTTGTGGCTGGCAAGAGCTAAGCCTGTCATCATTCATCAGGGTTTGTAATCATTCATTTACTTTCATGCAATTTCTACACTTCTTGAACCCAGTAGTTTTTATATTTTCTTAAAATTTAATCTTCATTATATATTTTCCCATTACCATTTAGTCCCCTTATACTCCCATCACCCTAGCAATCACCACACTTTTGTCCATGTCCGTGAGTCCTTTTTCTGTTTTGCTCAATCCCTTCTCCCGTCACCACCCTCCACTAGCTGTCACCCTGCTCTCCATCTATGATTCTGTCTCTGTTTTTCCTGTTAGTTCAGTTTGTTCATTAGATTCTACATATGAGTTAAATCATATAGTATCTATCTTTCTCTGACTGGCTTATTTCACTTAGCAGAATGTTCTCCTGGTACATCCACACTGTCAAAATTGGGAATTTTTTTCTATTTTACTGCTGAGTAGTATTCACTGTGTAAATACATCATAGTTGTTTTATACACTTGTCTACTGAAAGATACTGAATTTTACCAAAGATTGAGAGAACTAATATCTCTCCTTCTCAAACTATTTCATAAAAATCAAGAAGAGGGAAGGCTCCCAAACTCATTTTACCAGGTCAGCATTATCCTAATTCTAAAACCAGATAAAGACATGACAAAAAGAGAAAATTATAGGCCAATACCCTGATAAACTTAGATGTTAAAATTCTCAGCTAAATATTAGCAAACCAAATACTGCAACACATCAAAACAATTATACAGCATGGCTGAGTGTGATTTAAACCAGTAATGCAAAGTTGGTACAACATTTGCAAATCAAAAATTGTGATTCACCACATAAGCAAAATGAAGGATAAGAACCACATGATCATATTAATAGATGCAGGAAAAGTATTTGATAAAATGCAGCACCCATATATGATAAAAACTCTCAACAAAATGGGATTAGAAGGAATATAACTAAGCATAATAAAGGCCATATATGACAAACCTACTGCCAGCATCCTACTCAATGGGAAGAAATTATAAGTGTTCCCCTTAGGATTAGGAACAAGAAAGGGTCTCAGCTTTCACCTCTCTTATTCAGCATAGTACTGAAGTCCTAGCCACAGCAATCATACAAGAAGAGAAAGAAAAATCATCCAAATTGGAAAGGAAGAAGTAAAACTGTATTATGTCCAGATTTAATGATACTATGCATAGAGAAACCCATAGATTCCAACAACAAGAAACTGCTAGAACTGATAAATGAATTCAGAAAAATAGCAGAATACAAAATTGATATCCAGAAATCAGTTGCCTTTTTATATGCTAATAACAAACTGACAGACAGGAAAATTAAGAAAACAGTCCCATTCACAATTGCTCCAAAAATACCTAGGAATGAACTAACCAAGGGTATGAAAGACCTGTACTAAAAAAATTATAAGAAACTGAAAAAAAATTGAAAAAGATACAAATAAGTGGAAGCACATACTGTGTTCATGGATAGGAAGAATTCATATCATTAAAATGTCCATACTACTCAAAGCAATCTATAGATTCAAGTGCAATTCCTATCAAGGTTCCAGTGACATATTTTAAAGAACCATACCAAATATTTCAAAAATTATATGGAACCACATGACAACAACAATCCCAAGAAAAAAGAACAGTTGGAAGAATCACATTACCTAATATCAAACTGTACTACAAGGCCATAGCAATCAAAACAGCATAGTCCTGGCATAAGAACAGACACATAGATCAATGGAACAGAACAGACAGCCCAGAAATAAGCCCACACCTTTACAGTCAATTAATATTTGAAAGAGAAAGCAAGAACATACAATGGACAAAGACAATTTATTCAACAAATGGTGTTGGAAAAATTGGACAGATACACGCAGAAAAATGAAACAAAGCCACCTTCTTATACCACACACAAGAATAAATTCAAAATGGATCAAAGACTTAATGTTAGACTTGAAACCTTAAAAGTCATAGAAGAAAACATAGGCACCCAAATCTCTGACACTGCTTATAGCAATATTTTATTGGGTATATCTCCCCAGGCAAGAGAAACAAAAGAAAAAAAATTAACAAATGAGACTACATCAAGTTAAAAAGATTTTGCACAGGAAAGCAAATCATCAACAAAATAAAAAGACAACCACAGAATGGGAGAACATATTTGCCGATACATATTTGCCAAAATTTATAAAAAACTTACAAAACTCAAAACACACACACACACACACACACACACACACACACAACAACCCAGTTAAAAAAATGAGCAAAGGACCTGAATAGACACTTCTCCAAAGAGGGCATAGAGGTGGCCAACAGACATATGAAAAGATGTTCAATGTCACTAATCATCAGAGAAATGCAAATTAAAACCTCAATGAGCTATCATTTCTCACCTGTCAGAGTGACTCTCATCAATATACCAACAAACAAGTGCTGGCAAAGTTGTGAAGGAAGGGGAACCCTCCTGTACTGTTGGTGAAAATGCAGAATGCTGTAGCCACTGTGGAAAGCAGTATGGAGATACTTCAAAAATTAAAAATGGATTTTACTTTTGACCCAGTGACCCCACTTCTGGGAATATATCTGAAGGAACCCCAAACACTAATTTGAAAGAACATAAGCACCCCTCTTTTCATTGTAGTGTTACTTACAACCTCCGGGATATGGAAGCAGCCCAGCTGATGTTTTTTAATCTCCCTGTCTTCACCATCTTTCACAGTTCACCTTGGGTTCCATATAAATAATTGGCATATATTGTAGGCGTTTCAGCAGTTCCTATAAATGTAGGTCTGTGCCTTTCCGTCTATGTTCTCCAGTCAGTTTTAACTGCATCACTTTGCTCAGAATTATTAAGTCGTGTGCTATAAATTTATCTCTACCCACCACCCACTCTGCTTATCCCATGCTGCTAAATCAGTCATAAACACTTGCACTTGAGGCTTGACATTTATAATATCTATAATATTATACATTTCTATAATATATATTATATATTATAATATATTATAATATCTATAATTAGCAATTAGAAAAATTAGTAGGTGTCTTTATTATTTAAATACTAGTATATTTGAACAGTGACCCTATTCATATCCTGCTTAAAATTATTCAGAAATCTTATCACAAATAATTGAGTTTTCTCAACTATATCTCCCTGTGTGTATTATGCATTTTTATAGTGATAAGTTTCTGTAAACTTGAATAACTAATCTACCCTTTATAAACTATCAGCAGTAGTAACCATTTAGCCTTTCTAAATACCAGGTGTAAGAATTTTCCTGTCCAGAGTAATGTATCTGATGCTTTTCCTATTATAGAAGATCATGTCCAGAGGTCTGTATAAATTGAATATACAGCATTTAGGAAACCTTGCAAATAAACAACTAAAACAACAAAATGACTGTCACAACCAATACATGTCTTCACAAAAATTTAATTTGAAGAATAAACTGATTCATAAAAGATATTTCACATTTCTGAGATAAAAACAGAAAAGTAAAACCTACTCCTGCCATTTCAAAACATTTACTTAGGAATTTGGGAAAGCAATCTTGACAAAACAGTTTCTATACAAATCTCTTTAGGTTTTTCCACTGCAACTTCCAGTCATATAAATGGAGCCCACTGAAACGAAATTTGCCTTAAGGGGACTCATTAGGAATAAAGCTTCATTAAAGTAGATGGATACTAGGTAAAAGTGAGGGAAATATACAAATGCAGAGATGAGAGAAAAAGGATGCTAATTAACAAAAAATGTGATGGGAAAATAAAGATTGTTCTCAGAAATTAGCTGGTATACAATTTTTGGCTACAATCCTATGCATTTTCAGGAATGAAAGAGGGGAACTAGGGAATAATTTAATGTAAGGTAATTATTTTAGTATAAATAGGAAATTTATTGGTAGTAGCTATCTTTGATTGAGGAGTATGTTTATAAGAAATGAAATTCTAAATTGCTTGCCTATTTTGTATTAATCTTCATAACTCCATGAGGTTGGCATTATCTCCATTTGCTCTTGTGGTGAATGTGTTATTATGAACAAAGGCTATTTTTTTAATGTATTCAATTTACTGTTAAGAAAAACAATACATTAAAGTCAAGGCATTGTTCAAGAAAAAGTTTAACAGTATTTTACAATGTAAAATAATTATAGAAACAAAGGTATGACAGAAGAGCAAAAATAATATAAAGGACTAACAGAATTAACTATTGTGAATTTGTCACATGATGGCCATTTTTATGGTTTTAGTTATTTATCTTATTATTTAAGTGACATGATATTAAATATATATCATGATAATTGAAGTGTATATATATAATCCTTAGAGCAACCAGCAAAATCAAGAAAAACCCCTAAAGGTTTTAAAAAACAATGGTTCTAGTGGCAGAAAAAAATAAAATAAACTACTACAAGCAGTTGTTAATGCAAAAAGAAAATGACACCATGGCAAATCCATGGATTAAAGAACAGAGAGAACAGATAGAAACAAACCCTAATGTAACAGACCTAGAAAGGTATCAATAACTACATGAAATCTTAATAGAGGACATTTTACAATGTTTCAGGAATTTTTAAGGTGATACTTGATTAAATAAAAAATGGGAGGTAAAATTACCAAGGTACAGAGCTGTTTAAAGTAAGATAATGAAAAAAGATGTAACATAAGCAGCTTGTGAAGCTCCATTGTTAGCAGAAAATTTGTTAAGAAACAGTTAAATTAGAAAATGTGTAGCTTATTTTGTGATGCTTGGAAAGGATAGAGTCATGTTTTTCAGTACATAGAAAAAGAAGGAATACTCATTAACTCATCTTATGAGGCTGACATTACCCTAAAACAAAACTAGAAAAAAACATTACAAATAATTAAAACTACAGACCAATATATAAGGTCTGATGGGGAAAAGTCCATCCATTGTTAATATAAGAACGGTTTGTGTGACATTGATATAACCTGGCAGCCAAGGAGAGTGAACTGGAATGCGCATGTGTGAACAATGACTGCCAGCTTGCCTGTACTAGTCAGAGGGGGTGGTAGGTGCTGTTGAGTGAGCATGTGTACTGTGTTGCCCTCATACTCAAAATGACTGAGCGAGTAGAGCAACGAATCTGCATCAAATTTTGTGTTAAGCTTGAACATTCCTCCACAGAAACTATTTGGATGATCGAAAAGGCTGCAGCTATTGAGCAACAGGTGATTGGCAGCTTCATCACAACAACATGCCCACTCATGCATCAGGTCTCATACAGAGATTTTTGGCAAAACATAAAATCACCCAGGTGATTCAGCCCCACTGTAGCCCAGGTTTTGAACCCTGTGACTTCTGGCTTTCCCCAAAACTAAAGTCACCTTTGAATGGGAAGAGGTTTCAGACCATTGATGAGATTCAGGAAAATATAACAGGACAGCTGATGATGATTGGGAGAACTGTGTGAGGTCCCAAGGTGTCTACTTTGAAGGAGACCGAGGCGTCATTGTCCTATGTACAATGTTTATTTTTTCTTGTATCTTCTTCACTAAATGTCTCTATTTTTCATATTACATGACTGGATACCTTCTGGACAGACCTCATATCTAATAAACATGGCTACAAAAGTTCTCAAGGATATATTAAGAAGTCAAATCCACAATATATAAAAAATAATTATATGACACAGCCAAGATTTATCCCAGGTATGCAAAGCTAGTTCAATATTTGAAAGGTAATTAATGTAATTTATCACATCAACAGGTTAAAGAATACAAAAATTACAAGATCATATCAACAGAAGCTATGAATGACTTGACAAAAACCAATACTCATTCATGTTAAAATAAGAAAGCATCAGTAAACTAGGAACAGAGGGTAAATTTTGAAAAAAAAAATTTCCTGTTCTGGCTGGGTGGCTCAGTTTGTTGGAATGCCATCCATTCATTGGGATTGCATTGGGATACAACTATGAAAAAATGATCTACATCTTATGTCATCAGGGAGATGCAGATGAAAATAACAATGAAATATTTGTACACCTTTATTTGAATGACCAGAACCCAGAACACTCACAACACTCAAATTCTTGCTAGGATGTGGAGCAACGACTATTCCCATTCAATTCCAGTGGAAACATAAAATGGCACAAACACTTCGGAACACTGTTTCTTGGCTTCTTACAAAACTAAACATTCTGTTACCCTATGATCCAGCAATCGCTGTCCTCATCATTTACCCAAAGGAATTGAAGACTATGTCCACTCAAAAAACTGCACAAGGTTTAAAGTGGTTTTATTCATAATTGCCAAGACTTGTGAGTAACCAGCCAAGATGTGCTTCTGTAGATGAATAAATAAATAAACTTTTATACTCATTAATTGAATGTTATTTAACACTATAAAGAAATGAGTTGTCAAGCCATGAATTGATATGGAAGAAATGTAAATGTGTATTACTAAGTGAAAGAGACCAGTCTAAAAAAAGTCTGTATTCTTATGATTCAAATATAAAATATTCTGGAAAAAGCAAAACTACAGAGACAGTCAAAAAAGATCGGTGATTGCCAGAAGTGGGAATGGGGAGGATGGATAGAGTGAACACAGATTTTCAGGGCATTGAAACTTATATGTGTGATATTATGATGTTGGATACATATTACACATTTGTTAAAACCCATTTGTGCATAGAATGCACAACACCAAGAGGAAACCCTAATGCAAACTTTAGACTCTTTGTGATAACTGTGTGTCAATCTAGACTCATCAGTTACACTGCACCAGTCCTGCCAACATGTTGATGATGGTTTAACCAAGTGGCGGGACGAAGGTTACTATCTGCAAGTTTTTCTCAATTGTGCTGTGAGTGAAAAATTTTAATTCATGGAACAGGAAAAGTCAAGGAAGTTAAGCCCTTAACTCAGATAATTTTCTTTCAGAACGTCTTGAACCAAGCCCCACACTAACCGTTTCTACTTGATTATGGAGTCCTACTGGCCACGCCCATGGTTACTGAATTCTTAGTGGACACGATTACACCTTGGTCATGAAAACGGCTCAGGGTGCTTGTTCCAATGGGATGCTTATTGGTTGAAGTGCAATTTTTACCAGAGCTCAATAATAATAATTCAGATGCTGATTCTCAGCATGTAGATGTACATCTGCATGTGAAGGCACAGATTCGTACACAAACCATCGCTGTTGAAGGAAGCAGGTGATTCTCAGAGTCCTCCTGAAAGCCAGTGTGAACTTTGTCTGTTGGAAAGGCTGTGTCAGCCGTGTTACCTCTCTGCAACATCACAGCAGGGTGCCCTCGAACCACCAGAAGTCTCACTTTAACCATCTTCAAGGCTGGTGCCTACAACTGATGTAAAATAATATTAACTTCTCCTTCTCTTCTGCCTCAATACCATTATGCAGGCCTGTCATTGAAAGAACTTTCCCAAAAATCTAATCTGTAAGAGGATTCTAAAATATAGTTCTAGACTTTGCCCTTGAAACTGGAGAAGTGGTGATAGTGAGACTAGACAACTCAGGGAGGGCTGGGAACATCTAGATTATTGAACATGTTTTCTTTGAAGGGAAATAGTCACCTAATGTTTTATATTCTTTTGAAATATCAAAGTAGACAAATCCTCTTTACCATAGGTGTCTCTCAAATGAGGTTTCTCTTTGAAATATTTCCTTTTTACTAATTACTATAAGTCATACATAACTTACTCCTTTAAGGTATCTCATGTTTGAATTTTTAAATGATGGATTATGAATGACTCTAAAGCATATTCAGTTTATTATTTTATTCTAGTTTTTCCTACTGTAGCATCTCAGGAGAAAAGTCCAAAGAGAGAACACTTCTATCATTACCTGAAGAAACTGTGTATATTTTGAGTGGCATATAAATATAATTGTTGTAACACTATGTTAGTTAGAATAGGTGAGTTATGAAAATATAACTGATTTTAGTATATTTGCATAATAAAAGTATATATGGTATAATATAGTATTATCGTATTGTATAGTATTATATAACACAATGAAATACTGAAATTACTGTCCAATGCAGGTTAATTGGAGGTTGGCAGTAGGACTTTTCCTTTTCTTTGTCTTGATGCTCTGTCTTTCTCTCAACTTTAGGGACTCTTTCTATTAAACAGCCCACCAATAGAGAGTAAGGATGATGTGTTGGAGACGTTTTCAAGAGGTGTCTGCAAGTTGTAATGCATCAATTTTATCAAATATTCTGTGGGGCTAAAATAAAGAACATAGCAACACCTTAAAAACATGACTGACAAAGATAAATAAACTTTGTATTTGTGAAACAGAAAGTAGATACAGATATGGAAAAAATTAGAAACAAAAATGTATAGATTATTATTGGGCTATACAATGTTTTTATGACAGTATGTACTATTTATTAAAATAATGTAGATATCATTGCTCAAAGTTTACAATTTTTCTTACACAATTCATGTTTATGCACAATGCAAAATGGTAACATACATGCTGAATGTAAACCCCTTCACATAAATGTATTTACAAACTGTTTCCTAAATCAAATCCTGCTCAGGTAATCAATGGTTGCCAGGATATAAAAATAATTTTTAAAGAGTAAAATAAATGAATATGTGTATGAGTTCTTTAATGTATATGTGAAAGGAAAAAGCTGATAATGCTACTCTGTTAAATTAAGACTATCACAATTTATATTACATTCTTCTTATATACAATTTATATATTTACATATTTAAATTTGTTACAGACATTAATCTTAATATATAAGATTTTAAAAGTTATAAGTAATGGTAAAATAAATAAGGCATATGCCAATAAAAACTCTTATTTTTGGTTGATTAGCCAATGATGTAGATACCCAACTAATAAAAATGGTAACAACATAATGCAAAGTGTAGGTTAAATTTTACAATAATGTGTTTTCAGTGAATCGGGATAGCATATGTATCTATTTATCTGTCATTGACTTAATAAAATGTATTCAAAGTGATACAGCTCTGAAAGTTCTCAAAGAATTACAGCTATATCAAAGTAGAAATTATGAATCAAGAGAGATAATTCTGTGGAAGAAGTGTGAAAGGGATTTGCATATTATGAAAATAATCATATTTCTCTAAAAGACTGTAACAAAATTGCCCTCCTTGCATATATGTATGTTTTTGTGTCATATTTCATCATTGTGAATGAATCCATAAACTGTAAATCTCACTACTGCAAGCCTTTTCACAGCATAACATTCCTTAAGCCGTGATCTTGTGTTTAAATGTTTTGAATTCTAGCTATGGAGCTACCTATTTCAAACGTACTGAACACATTTTAATAGTCATTGAGGGGTTTCAGTTAAAACCATGAAATGACCACACAGATTTTACTTTGTTCTCATAACAAATGTGATTAAATTAATATCAATGGGTAGGTTATAAGAGAAGCATCAATTGGTGATCTGAAAATTTAATTCCTCAGATTGCAGGAAATTGATGGCGTCCAATAAACAGTGGAATGAGGAAGAAAAACTATGCATGAGATGTGGATGAGGGTCCCTCCTGTCTTTAATGGAGCAGTGAACACTCTGTAGTCCATCCCTGCCTGTCTGATGCCTGTGGCATATCTACCACCTATGGCCATATTCAATGTATATACTGTATCTTCAATGTACATACTTAAGTGTATACTGTTATACTGTAAGTTTATACATTTGGGCTGCCTATGGCCTGACCCAAGTTAGAGAAGAAGATGTGACCAATAGTTCAACTCCTCTGAATATTTTTCTGCAATTATTTGTATAGTCAGTTTCCCATTTACACTTTCAGTACATTGACTTCAATTTAGAACTCATTATTTAATCCATGTGAATAATAGCAACTTTGTTTTGAGTATATTTGGAGCAAGATTTGTCTTGAGTTATTAAATTTTAAAACTCCCTTTATGCTAAACTCAATGTGATCTCAAGATGCTCCATGAAATTATCTAGGGTGCTGATAATATTATTTTATCCTCTGTTAAATTTTTACAGAGTTATACTGAAAAAGTAGTTTTTCAATACAACTCCATGATAGTTTAGTTATAGGTTTAGAAAAAAGGGATGGGCAGACGACCAGGCAAATGTGGACAATGTTTCATCTCGATTCAATATCAGATAAATACGTTGATAAACATAAAATAAATGGAAGTTAAAAGGAATGATATGTAGTATATGTTTCTTATTATAGCTTCAGAGGTGGTTTTTGGAGATCTATGTTATGTTCATAAAGTATTACAGTGTGGTTAAATTGTTTGCCTCACGTATTTATAATATCCTTTTTGCTTTATATTTCCTGTTATTTAGTTCCAAACCAAAGTCAAAATCAACACTACCTGTTTCCAAATGGGATTGTATTAGTTGTCATAAAAAATAATTGGTAGTTCAGTTTCAGCTGATACTCACTGCTTGATCAGGTTTAGTACTGTACTTTCTATTTGGAAAGCGAATACTGGACTTACTACCCGGGTACACATTCCAGCCCCCTGCCTCATTCTCATACCTAAGTCTTTGTGTTATGTAGCACCGCTCTGCACTCTCCCTGATTTCCCTGCTAGGACTCGCACTCGGAAGTCTATTTTTTATTGCTTTAGAATCAGAATGTCCTTTCCTAGTGTTTGAAACTCTGTTATCTTTTCCTCATCTTCACCTGTTTAAAGCCTCCACTGTCTTGCAGAATTTATGATAGATTTCTTACCGACCGGTGACTCAATGCTTACTACCATCCTATGTTTATTTCATCATATTTTTTGCTATGATGTTCCCAGTAACTGATATTCCCCTGTATACTTTGATTCATAAATTATAGAAAAACTGTTTTTGGTGCATATCTCTGGTTATTCAGCCTTGTTACACCATACTCTAATTATTGAATGATATTTGAGACTAAAAAATATATTATTAAATATTCTAATGTTTTTAAATATACAAATAATTGAAAAATTACACAAACATGCATGTACATTATATTTCATATATTTTTAAATAATTATAATGTTTTATAAGAAGATGTATTGTGTTTCTTGAAGCAAGAATTGCTGAAGAAAAATTTATAAGCTTTCTGTTAATTCAACAGATTAAAAACTGATATAATCAGATTCCATTAAAAATGTCTTCCTTTATAAAGTAGGGATTTGTCTATTTTTCAATCTAATTCTGCCCTTAGCTTTGAACCAAAGACAGTGCCTTCCTTCAGACATAATTGATTTGTTCTGGCTTACACAGACTGGGTTTCTTTTTATTATCTTTTCTTTTAAAATAACACAATGTCTCTCTCTGAAGATAAAAATCTATTGCTGATTGAATCAATGACCTTATTTTTCCTCATTAGCATGGTGGCTGTTCTACTCTGAGCATACTGTAATGTTACCTAGTCATGAAATGCATTTTTATTTAGCCAAAAACCCAAAGCATTTTTATGTGGTAAGAACACTTACTATGAGCTCTACCCTCTGAGCAATTTTTTTAAGTGCACAATCCAGTATTGTTAAATACAGACATTACATTTTCTAGAACTTATTCATCTTGGATAGCTGAAACTTTGTACCTCCACAACTTATCACTTATTTTATGGACACCAACAAGATATCAAACTCTTCTTTTGTTTTTAAAGCGAATATTTATTTGTAGAGAGAAAGGATGGGAGGGAGAAAGTGAGGGGGAGAAACACTGAAGTGAGTAAGACACTTGGATTCGTTGCCTCTCCAATGCATCCTGACGGGGAACTGAACCAGCAACGCAGGTGTGTGCCCTGACCGGGAATCAAATGCTGGACCTTTTGCCTCATGGATCAACACTCAGCCACCTGAACCACATAGGTCAGAGCCAAACTCTTCTTAATAGGAGCTCATTGTTCCTCTGTAATTAATCCTTGAAGATCAGTGAAATTCTACTGCCTGAGAGAAGTCCCAGCCTAGCTGGTGTGGCTCAGTGGATTGAACGCTGGAGTGGGAACCATTCGATTCCCAGTCAGGACACATGCCTGGGTTGTAGGCCTTTCAGGACACATGCCTGGGTTGTAGGCCAAGTCCCCAGTTGGGGGAGCACCTGAGAGGCGACTACACATTGATGTTTTTCTCCTTCTCTTTCTCCTTTCCTTCTCCTCTCTAAAAAATAAATACAATCTTTAAAAGGAAAAAAAGTCCCAGGTACCCTCTGAGGAAGAGCTCAAAGCTTAGGTGATATTCACACATTAACTTTGAATAATGACCAAGGTAATCTTGTAAAAAGTTGCAAATTGTGAAGAGTCTGATATTTTATGCTACATGGTAGCCAGTCAGTTGCATGAATGAGGACAGAAGACATAAGACTCCTGGTCAGAGATAAAAGACTTTATTTCTCATCATGATACACAGAGCATGAGCTCTGTAATAGTATCAGTTCCCTTGGACCTCAAGTCCCTGGGCCAGAGGGTGGGGGTAAGATGCCCACAATGACCAGAGTTAATGTCATACATGCAGTTGGTTTCAGTTGAAGTTCCCCAAACTAAGGGTTTCGAATTTTTTATGATGGCTGAAACAATTCTGCTTGACATTTGCACCAGAGGGAGCCATTGCCTTCATTATATTGAAGACTAAGCAAGTCTTCCCTTTGCTCCATTGGAAACACAGTGCACTGTGCACACATTCTTGAAGAGATATAGTCTGAAAAAAAGATAGTTAATGTCGAGCTTGCATGACATGAAGAAACACAAGAGGCTCAAGATGACCTGCCTTCCAACAGTGCGCATGTTTTCTGTGCTTCTACTGTAGCATACATTATCTTACACTGTTACTGTTCATTGATCTCTCTTCTTGATACTAATGGATATCTATTCCATTATCGATTTTAAATCCTTAGCATTTAGAATTGAAACTTTTAAAGTGATCAATATTACTAAATGAACAAATGCAATTTTTAGCTAGTGAAATTAAAATGAGGAGTGAGAATATAAGAATTTCGAAGTTGTAGTGATTGACTAGCTTAACTCTCTTCATCTAGAATAAATCCTGGTCTGAAAATAAAAAGAAGTAGAAAAAATAGTTTTTATATTAGAGTTGTACATATGAACAAACTTACTGAGATACAGCAAAAGATCACGTGGATCTGAAAGTACGGAAGAGCTACATACATCCTGGAGCTGTTTCATTTCTGAAGAGAGTGGTTGCTTCTGAATCAGATCGGTAGCTGATTACCTGCTCTAAGGACAGTGAGATATCGCCAGTCCATTTCCTGCATTTCAGGAGCAGGAGAGAGCCTACAGATACTACAACTGCCTAAACTGTATCCTCTCAGATAGCGAGGGGCACAGGGCTCTTCCCAGTCCTACCTTAACCTGACTATATGGGCTTGCCTTCCACCACTCCTCTCTATGTAATCGCCAAAGTTGAGCAGACGCATCACAAATATAATGTCCTTCATCTATGGCCTGACTCAGGCTTCTCTGTTTATCTAACAAACTAACCCTTTTACCTCAAAAATCTAAATACTCCTAAAGGCTTAGTCAGAGGTAATATATATATTTTTCATTCTAACTTCTCTGGAATTGGTATATGAGTCCTTCTCATGGGGTATCTTATTACTGTCTTGAGTTACGGATATTTGTGTCACATTCTTATATTATACATTAGGTTGCACATAGTAATGGTTCCAAAAATATGTAGTGAAAACTCCAGTAAAGTTATGCTCCACTTCAAAGTATCTTCTTCTTTCTCCCACCTAACGTGTCACTAGAAAATGTATTCCAAGGAAATTCCAAGGAAATGTGAAGAATCTGCCATCAATTCAATATTTTTAAAAAATACTTGAAGAAGCAGAAAAACACACCAGATTTGTGGGAAGCTAAAATGATAAAACTATAAATATAAACACTGTTAATTAAGCTAAATTATTCTATAAACTTTTTGTGAATCCATCCATTTAAAAATAGTACATTTTTATAGCATTATATCTAGAAAAAACAAGTTTAATGACTTTTAGAAAATAATAATCATTTAAAAAATGAAACCTATTCTTATCAATAGTGAAAAGCTATGGATTAGCCCTGCCAGATATCTGAGTATATTTATAAAGTACAATCTTTTAAAAAGTAAATGACATTTAACATTCATGAAGTCAGTATATTATTCAACAGCTCAATAAATACATGATGTTTATTACATAATATGTAACTGTATAAGAAATATTTATAGATAATAAGGTGGATTTCAGGTTAACTAACAGTACATAAATTGCTAACATTTGAAACTAATAGAAAAATAATGCTAAAGAATTACAGTCTTATTAAATTCTTTACCACAAAATAAATTTCAGATAGATATTACGTTTAAATATAAAATGTTTTTTAAGCAAATCATACAATTTATAATTCAAACGATGAAAAAGTGTCTGTGTAAGGCACACATATGTATACACACACTCACACATGCGTAAACCAAAATAAACTTTGTGTTTTATAAGGGAAATGCAATAAATTAAGAAATGATCGGGTACAGTGACAGCACATTTAAACAGGAACTCTAAAGGAATAGTGCTCAGAGCCAACACTACTGGATTACGCAATTAAAAATATGCTAAGAGGATAATTCTAATAGAAACTACTCATTAATAATCATAACAACAGCAAGTAAAGAGGGCGGGAGAAAAGTTTTAGAGGTGGCAGATGTGTGTATGGCACAGGTCGTGGTGATTGCTTCCGGTACATTCACGCTCATTACGTTGGATATGTTAAATATGTACAGCTTTTTGTACGTCAATCAAACATCAGTAAAGTGGATTTTTAATGGAGAAAACAATAAATCCTTCATAGTGCCTATCTGAGTTTCAAGAAGAGTTAGAAGTCAGGACTTAACCTTCAGGGATGTAGCACAGCCCAGATCTCTCCCCGACAGGGGAGCGTGGTGTCTCTTTGTGATGTTCTCAGAGAGGCTTTCAGATTTGGGACAAGCACATCCTCCAGGGGCCGCATTCTGAGGAGTCAACTAGTGCAACGGTGACATCCAAGAATCAATGAGAATATGTTTTATCCGCTGTCTTATGCTGCAACTCTAGGTTACATCTTCGATAATCCCTGTCCTGGCGTACTGGGGAGAAAGCCAAGAGATAAAGCTGTGTGTTAATAAGTATGAGAGTTCTTCAAGTTTTCAGTGGCATTGATTTTTTGTTCACTAATCCAATATAAGTATCTACTTGAGCTTTTAACATTCACAGGATGCTTATTTCGGTTCCACATGGCAGTGGTCAGAAACCACTTTCTCTGACCCCTCCTTATCGATCGGGAGGGCGGGAATCAGCGCTGTGTCTAGGTTATGGCTCAGAGAGAGTGCTAAAATGTATGGCTAACAAAGAAGCACAACATTAGTCCTGTTTTCCTATAAATCAAGGGCCTCACACTCAAATGCAGGGAACAAAACAAGGCAGGCGGCATAAAATTAATTCAGCAGATGATCCTTTATCTAAAGGAAGTTGTCACTGTTCAGCTCCAGCCAAATGTAGCCAGAAAAACAATACAGATTGAAAGTCACAAGATCGCCTTACATTTGATTGGTTTGTTTTGTTTTGTTTTGTTCTTTGTGTAAAGGCGTGTTTTGCTTTGTTTTGTTTTGGAGATGCTTGACTTGAGTCTCACCAAGCACAAAAAATATTACCCATACTCCTTAGTTGTTATGTATCTGCTAGACGAGTGCCTACAAACTTTCAATGAATGCATAAAGTATCTAATAATAATGCTGTGAAAACGGAGACGCTAATTCAGTTGGCCTGGCGTGGCACTTGAGTCTGCGTTTCTAACAAGCTGCACGAACCAATGTTGCTGGTCTGTGGATTACATTTACAGTTGCAAGGTACCAGTGCATCTAGAATGAATAAAATTACATTTCAACCTTCCAGTTATGAAAGGTAAGCTGCTGCATGACTAAAGACATACCTGTCTGTTTAAAAACAAAGAGCAGAAAGGAGAATATTTTCTAATAACTTGGCCAAGTCTGTTATAATCTTATTGTATATCCATTTATAAAGCATATACTTCCAGCCATATATTTTATTTCTAATATGTCAATATTATTTTCTAGCCAAAATTCAACTTGAGTTTATGTAGATTTTAAAGACACACTCGCATTGCTCAATACATAACCAAATAATAGAAAAAACAGAATTTAGGTTGGCACCTGATAAGTAAGGCAAAAACCACTGAATAATGTGTTAAACTGGAGTCTGTTTCAGAATCACTAACCACAGCAGCAGTTGTTGATGAGGGAGGGGATATTGTTTCCAGTGTTCAGATATCTTATATCCCAAAAGACTTATCTATAGGATAGTTGAGCATCAAAGGCAGCGATGAGACCAAGGTCACTAAAATTCCTTGTTGCAAATAAAAGTGGCTTGTGGACAGTGCCCATCTTTTTGTAGGGAACTCACATTCATGCTCCAGAGGCTCTGTTACAATGTCACTGGGAGTCTCGACTGCCCCTTTTAGGATATCCACTGTTCAATTTGGAAAGTCAATAAGTTTTCCTAAATGGTGATTGTAATATGTCAGGTCAGCACTTGACTACAAAATACTCCTTTCTACACTTTTTTCATTCCTAAAGTAAATGACACCACTGGTTTCTATTTTTGTATTCCTAACTCCTACCCCCATGAATCATATGATTGTCCACCTGGTTAGGCACATTTTGGAAAGAAAGGATTTTTGCTTGAGTGACAACTACTTAACTACACTTTGAAGACCCATTCATTTCTTACAAATCACATTCAATATAAATCCTCTAGCTTTTGGCTCTTAAAAAATTAACGAAGTATAAACAGATAATGATAGAGTCCTAAGAACACTTGCCTGAAAATAACCTTTTGGGAAGACTGAAAAGCTTTGAAGACCCAAGGGGTTAAATCTCAATGCCTATCATCATTTTAGGTGCTATGCCTGAGATGTGGTGACGATATCAGGAAAGAGGCTTCATGACGTGGAATCCATATTTAAGACCAGAAAGCACTCACCTTGAGGAAACTGCTGTAAGAGGTCTCCCTCTCCGCCACTCCTAGCAGTGCCAACTGACTTCATTTGTGTTTTGTACATGATTTTTAAGAATAAAATTAGCAATGAAATTGGGTTTTGTTACATGCTTTAAAAGAAAATTAGGAATGAAGATTAACATACTGGTAATATATTTACATTTATCATTTAAATTTAACAAAAGTGCCAGCTCAAATGAATGCCTTTAGTTGCTACCTAGTGAAAGCCTTTGGGATATCTATGAGAAATGGAAAATTAAAATGAGAACACAGTTGAAAATTTAAAATTAGTACTAATTGGTAGTTACAAAATAAGCAGGGGTTTGCAAAGTAGAGCATAGGGAATATAGTTAACAACAGTGTAATAACTGTGTTTCGTGCCAGGTGGGCACTTGAAGTATCAAAGGGAGCACTTTGTAATGCTATGGATGTCTATCTGCTGTTCTGTACACCTGAAACTGATACAAAGTGGGGTTGGATACAAAACATAATCAAAATGTTTTCAGTGTAAGAAATTAAAAGTAAAAGTAGGTAATTTTAATTGTGTAATCAACCTAGTTTGTATTGCTGAAGTGTGATCTTAGAGAAGTCACACAGCATTATCCATCTTACTGTTTTTGTCTGAGAATAATGATAATAGGAGGTATCATCCCTGGGATCGTTTTGAGGATTAAAGAGATAACACAGTAAAAAGAACCTTATACTATATGTCATGTATTAACGTTGTCATTATATAACCTTTCTTAAGATAAATACTCTCCTTACCTTATGATTAGTATATAATGCATTATGTATATACCATATATTTAAATAGAACTATTGTAATTTATATGTAACACATGGTATGTTTTTTAAAATGTTTATTTAATTATTTAGAGAGGGGAAAGGAGGGAGAAAGAGAGGGAGAGAAATATCAGTGTGTGGTTACTTCTTTGCACACACTCAACTGGAGACCTGGCCCGCAACCCAGGCATGTCTTGACTGGGAATTGAACCAGCGACCCTTCGGTTCACAGGGCCAGAGCTCAATCCAGTGAGCTACACCAGCCAGGGCCGATATATTTGGTTTTCTTTTATTTCATAGAAGAGAACATTGCCTCTCTGCTAAAAATCTTGGTCAGGAACACAAAATGAACAAGTGGTAGAGATACTATTATTATTGTCATTATAGCAACATCATAAATTATTACCTTAACTATTGTTGTTTCATATATTATTATTATTTTATTTAGCATTTATTCAGCAACTATGGAATACACATTATGAGCTAGGTGCTGCTAATGTTAGTGCTTGAAATACATTAGTGAACTGGGCCATCATGTTGCTTACATACTGATAAGGAAAGACAGATACTTTATGATAGTCAATGTAATACATCAATGCAATATATTGACTACTACATGTATTAGTTACATGATGGTGCTAGATTTTTTTTTTTTGAATGCCACTCCATGCTTCTCCACCATGATCTCTGTACCAGGTGTCAGACCTGGACTGACTAATTCCACTGTTCCCCTTAACCTTCTGGCTTCTGATAAAATTGAGTCAATGAGTAGCTCCTCCAGAGAGGAAGAAAGGATGAAAAATAGATAAGCCTTTTCGTTCTTACAAATTCTCCCTCTGCGTCTGATTTCTTTAAAACAGCTGTATCTTTTGATCAATAATCACCACTTCCACCAGCACAGTCTTTTCTACATGACTCTTGCCGTAGGTGTACAGAGAGATGTTATTGATAGACATAGATAAATAAATAGATATAAAATAGGTGATGAAAAATCGGTGGTTAACAAAATTATTATTTTAATACTTAATATATTTTAATATAGGTGTTTCTTATACATATTGTATTTAATAAAATATCATTAGATAAAATGATGTCAAAACCAGCACAACAGCTAGTGGTGTTCTTCTCTTTGGGAAACAAACAAACAAAAAACTGAGGGTGTGATAATGAGACCACTTTCAAATTCTTTAATATCTGAATATACTAAATGGCATGTACTGCATGCTTCACACACAGTTCTGATTTAACATGAACATTTTGAAATATGTATTTCATCTATTGATAAATGACAATTGGCATGGATGTTTGATCTTCGTAATTCAGCAGTGGGGAAGCATTGACCTTGACAATTATAATATATATACATCATTACTTATTCCTTGTAGGCAGTAACCTGGTCTTTTGCATATTTGGATTTCTTAGGGATTTGCAAAGTAATTAGTTGATATGTTTAAAATTAAATCTAAATGAACTGAATTAATTCAACAAAAATTTATTGAGTGCCTACTTTATGACGTAAACTCTGCCAGATAGCAGACATTCAATTGTAAAAAAAACAGTATTTTTACTTTAAGGTACCTTAATTGCAAGGAAGCCCACACACAGCCATGCACTGGTATTGCAGGTAGCAGCTGCACAGAGTACTGTCACAGGTGGGCACAGGTAACCGGGTTCTTGGTGATTGGGACAAAGAACTGAACCAAACACCCAGAGTTTATAGCAGAGAACATGGGAGCAGGCCAACCCCAAGCAGAGATTGACCTCATGGGCTGGACAGACTCTGTTCTTATAAGGTGGATCCTTCCTGGCTAGTTTTGGCAGGCTTTTACTGGGCATGTACAAGTAGTTGTATTACTTTAAAGCTACTGCATATGTGGTCTCCCATGACTTTTCCTAACTGGCTGCCAGGGAAGGGGGTCCCACAATGTTACCTAGTTGACACCCACTTCTCCAGGGATCCCCCTGTACTAGGTTTGTTGCGGGAAAATGATGACTCAGACAATGTCTTGGGATACAAAGTGGTAATTTATTTACCCATGTGGACCCAGAGGAGGCAGTCTCCAAATTCTGGGCCCCGAGCAGAAGCTGGAGCTTGCTTATATTGGTACTTCTAATGTGGGAGCCAAAGGCTATGTGACACAAGCAGGGAGTTACAGAAGCGGAATGTGGAAGTTATCTGAAACCCAGAAGCGAGAGGCGGGGGAGGCTAGGCTAGCTACAAGGCAGCAAGGCACAGTATGTTATCTTTCTGTTACAGGTTCACCTTTCCCTTTGCCAGAGAATTATAGCTCTCCATGTTAGGGATTGGTGAAAAGGAAAGGGATTATTTATTCAAGGTATACAAACTTAAGAGTAATGACTTAATGTCTTCATCAAAATCCCAAAGTCCCTTAAAACACCTACAAACACACAGAGTCCTTCTTTCCCCCTTTGCCCAGTCCAAGGTACGTTATCTCTGGAAAAGAAATACAAAGCTGCATGGTGGTTCTCTGCTAAAGCTGCATGATGATTCTTCTCATGGCTGCGGGGTGGGGGGAGTCCCCCACTCTGGCCAAAGCCACGTGGTTCTCCCCGCTAAAGCTACATGGTGATTCTCTCTCACAGGTCTGCAGGAGTCCCCATTCTGGCCAAAAGCGAGTGGTTCTCCCTTCAATGGCTGCCGAGTCTGTGTTTAAATCCCTGCACCAATCTGTAACCAGGAGGAGTTGCCTCCCAGTTATGTCTTGGGTGGATGTCACTCCCTTCTCCCTGGCTCAAAGCAGGGTCACAGCTATTTAACATATCTATGAAAGCAGTTAAAGGCTATAGATATATTAAATGACTATGCCAGAGGTAAGCTGCAAAGCTGTTTCTATGCAAAACAGCTCTCAGTGGCCCTGCTCCATTTGTCCCTTCCCCCAGCTCACACCTGTGTGGGGGAAGGGGTGAGGACATCTTAATATTTGCTATACACCTTGAGTTCTGGATCCCATTCCAAATCCCTTTTTGGGGTCTCTGTCTTGGCTACACCCTGTATCAGTACTAGTAGAATAAGGTAATGGCCTTTTAAACTTGTGCTTTCAGTGGGGTTGCAGCTTGCAGGAGAGAATC
>PVKM010005554.1:0-47436 GCA_004027735.1 Carollia perspicillata
TTTAACCTTTGGCTGTGTCTTGGTATGGTCCTCTTTGGGTCAATCTTGTTTGGGACTTTCCGTGTTTCCTGGACTTGTATGTCTTCACCAAATTAGGGAAGTTATCTTTCATTATTTTTTCAAATAAGTTTTCAATTTCTTGCCCTTTCTCTTCTCCTTCTGGCACCCCTATGATTCAGATGTTGGTACGTTTGAAGATGCCCCAAAGGCTCCTTAGCCTATCCACATGTTTTTAATTCCTTTTTCTTCTTGTTCTGATTGAATGTTTTTTTCTTCCTTATGTTCTAAATCATTGATTTGATTCTCGGCTTCATTCACTCTACTGTTGGTTCCCTGTAAAATTTTCTTTGCTTTGCTTAATGCAACCTTCTTTTGTGCCTGGATAACTTTTATACTGTTGAAGTACCCTATGATTTCCTTGAGCATCCTAATAACTACTGTTTTGAACTCTACATCAAATAGATTGTGTATCTCCATTTTATTTGGTTCTTTTTCTGTAGTTTTGTTCTCTTTTTACAATTGGGCATATTTTTTGTCTCCTCATTTTGGCAGCCTCCCTGTGTTTGTTTCTGTATTAGGTACAGCTGCTTTGACTCCCTGTCTTAGTAGCATGGCCTATTGTAGAAAAGCACACTGGTAAGTTGGATGGGGTGGAGCCTTAGGTAATCACCTGGATGGGGCAACCCACTTGAACCAGGTTGGTGGAGTCTCTGTTATGGTGTCATCACTCTGTGGCTTTGTGTGGGGCTCAGAGAAGGGACAGTGCTACTATCTGTCATCTAGAGTTATTTCTGGGAGGAAGCTGTCTCCTGGCACTTGCACTTATGCCAGACACTTCAGTTTCTCCCCTCTGGTGCCCTTCCAGTTGTTTCCCTGGTGCTGAAGCACAGAGGGAGTGAGTCTGTGTAAGTCCTAAGTCCCCTGTGTGCCCTTTAAGAGGAACCTCTTGAGAGTCTTGCAGTTTCTTCTGCTACCCCAACACCCACTGGTTTTTACAGCCAGAACTTGTGGGGGCTTATGTTGCTGGTGCTGGAACGCTGGACTGGGTGGTCTGGTATGGGGCTGGGATCTCTCACTCTGAGTATCCCTCCAAATTTTTATCCACCACTGTGGGTGTGGGACCACCCATTGCATTTTTCTTTACCTCCCCTCATCTCTGTGCCGCTCTGTGTCTCCATGAGCCTCTCCACACACCTCTGCATCTCTACCCTTCCTAGCCATGTGTATGAATGTGGCTTCTTTAATTCATTGTTGTCAGACTTCCATATAGCTCAATTTTCTGATGATTCTGGGTTATATTTGTTTTGTAGTCTAGTTGTTGTGTGAAGAGGGGTGCCATGCTCACCTTTGCCTCCACCTTGACTCAACAGTTTTTTTTCATGACTTGAAAATGTGCTACTTTCTCCTGGCCTCCATGGTTTCTGTTGAGAAATCCTCTGTCATTCTAGTTGTTTTTTCCCTCCTATAAATAAGGTTTTGCTTCTTTCTTGCCACTTGGAAGATTTTTTTCTTTCTTTAGCCTTCAGAAGTTGGCCTAGACAGATAGATCCTGACTTACGACAGTTTAACTTATGATTTTTCAACTTTATGATGGTGCGAAAGCAATATGCTTTCAATGCAGTCTGTACTTTGAGTGTCTGTCTTTTCCTAGGCTAGCAACATGTGGTACAATACTGGCATGATGGTGGGCAGGGGCAGTAGGCTGCAGCCACAAAATCATGAGGGCAAACAACTGATAGTCTACAGTGTACTCTATTGCCAAGGTTTTTTGGAGATTGTATTTTCACATCCCATCATGTCTATAAAATGCCCATTTATGTGTCCTATTTGTGGTAAGAAGAGGAAGGCAATTACTCTTAAGATAAAATTTAAGATAATTGCTCATCTGTAGTCTAATGTGTGTTTTGAGCATTTTTAAGATAGGCTAGGCTAAGCTATGTTTTGTAGGTTAGGTGTATTAAACACATTTTTGACTTACGACATTTTCAACTTACAATCGGTTTCCTAGGATGTAACCCTGTCATAAGTTGAGGAGCATCTGTAATATGTCTTAGTGTGGATTGTATTTTATTATTATTTTTTTGGCTTATTCCGCTTGTTCACTTAGCTTTATGAATCTGTTGATTGATTCCTTTTGACAAATTTGAGACATTTTCAGCCATTATTTAAAAAATACTTTTTCAGCCCTGCCTTTTTCTCCTTTCCTTCCTGGTCTTAAGGATGTGAATGTTTTGTTATCATCCTACAGGTCCCTGGGGTTCAGCTCATTTTTAAAAATCTATATCTATCTTCCAGATTGGATAATTTCTATTATTATCTGCAAGTTTATTGATTCTTTCTTTTGTCCCATTCATTCTGCTGTTGAGGTCATCCATTTAGTTTTTTCATTTTGGTTATTGTATTTTCCATTTCTACAATTTCCTTTTGGTTCTTTTTTTATATCTTTGTCTTCTTTGGTGATCCTTTAAAAAAATGTTCAAAAAATGTTTGTAATTCCTCACTGAAACATTTTTTTATGATGGCTAATTTAAAATATGTGACAATTTTAACAGTTTTGTTATCTGAGTGTTGATGTCTATTGATTGTTTTTCTCATTCAGGTTGAGGAGATTTTTCTGATTCTTGTATTGAAGAGTGACTTACAGTTGAAACTTGGACATTCTGAGAATTATGTCGAGACTCTGGATCTTACTTAGATCTCTGGGTTAACAGGCCTCCCTGACACGGACTGTGGATATGTGGTTGGAGGAGTGGGAAGAAGATGCTGCCTTGTTGCTGTCTGTTGACACCTGGTGGGGGGGGTTTCTCTGCAACTGCTGAGAAGAGGTGTTAGTAGTACTGGCTCCCCACCAGGCCTCTGCTGACATCACCCTGGCTGGAAGAGGCATAAGTGCTTCATTATTGCTCCTCACATGGCCTCTGTTGACATTATGGTGGTGGGTGTGACCTCATTACTGCTGAGTGGTAGTGAAAGTAGTCCTTACTCGCCACTGGCTCACTCTGACACCATTCTAATGGGGAAGGAAAACACACTTTATTAATTCTGTGTGGAGTGGAAGTCTGGAGTCCTCATGTGGTTTCTATGGACACCATGGTGGGGGCTTCCTTATTGCCTTGTGGGGATGAAAGTCCCGTCCTACTTTCCTTCTCTGACACCACTCAGGTAGGACTGTTGCAGTACCTGCAAAGGAGGAAGTCTAGGCTACCACTTGTATTTGTTGGTAGGGATGGAGATGGAACCACATTTTTCTCTGTGCTGTTTGGCTGGAGTAAAGCCACTACTGTGTAAGCATTTTCTGACTGGCTAGGCTGCCCTTTTCTTATCCTTTTTCTAAAGAGAGCAGGCTTTTGCTGAGGCTTTTTTGGGGTCTGTGTTTGCTAGCGTTTCTGGATTGCCAGCTTCTCCAGCACCTCATCTGGGATGTTTGAAGCAAAAAGAAAACCCAGAGAACTCACTGCTGTGTTTCAGGTGCCAAGTCCCGTAGCTGGTTTGCTGACTTCCCTTCACCCTCTTTTCGGTGTTTTTATGTTGATATTTTTTTTGTGCATCATGTCCAGATACTTTTTTTTATACTTGGAGGAATAAGGAAAAGTACTTGTAGCCCATCTTTCCAGAAATAGAAGATCCAAGGTTTTCTGAAGGCAGCATAGGTGATTCTTAAAAAGTACAGGCAGAGTTGAGAATCACTTAGCTATGCTTACCTACTTAACACTGACGATCTGGAGAGGTCCCAGTCTCTGTTTTTGTTAGGTTGGCAACCACTATTTCAGTGATTTTATCATCACTTGATTTCTCTTGCCCAACAGTGAAAATACTTTGAAATGGGGAATAATACCTTCTTATTCTTTGGAATGTAGGGGACCCTGGTGGCATGGAAAAGGCTTTTGGAAGCAAAATACCTATATTATGATGAGATCTTGGGCAAGGTTCTTATCTTTTTAAAGGTCAATAAAAATTAATACATGGTGTTTCAGGAGTAAATATGCTATATGTAAAAGATATACCAAAGAGGAAGAGTAACACATAATATATATTTAAGTATTTTTTCTTTCTTCCTATGGTCCTGCTCAGTATAGAACTTCCATGAGGTCTGTCTGGAAAAAGTCCAGCCATTGTTACTATAACAAGAACAGTTTACACGACATTGATGTAACCTGGCAGCCAAGGAGGGAGGACTGGAATGCGCATGCATGAACAGTGAGGACTTCACTGTACTAGTCAGTGGGGGCAGTAGTAGATGTCATTGAGTGAGCATGTGTACTGTGTGGCCACAGCACTCAAAGTGACTGAGCGAGCAGAGCAAGGAGTCTGCATCAAATTTTGCATTAGGCTTGAACATTCCTCTGAGGAAACTATTTGGATGATTCAGAAGGCTGCAGCTATGGACAAAGGGTGATTGTCAGCTTCATCACTACAGTGCACCTGCTCATATATCATATCTGCAGAGATTTTTGGCAAAATATCAAGTCATCCAGGTGACTCAGCCCCTCTATATATCTCAGATTTGGTGCCCTGTGACTTCTGTTTTTTCCCAAAACTAAGATCACCTTTGAAAGGGAAGAGATTTCAGACCATCAGTGAGATTCAGGAAAATACAATGGAACAGCTAATGGTAATTGGGAGAATTGTGTGAGGTCCCAAGGTGCTTACTTTGAAGAAAACTTAGGTGTTGTTGTCTTATGTACAATCTTTCTTGTATCTTCTTCAATAAATGTCTCTATTTTTTATATTACATGACTAGATACCTTCTGGACAGACTTTGCATAGTGATTATGGCAGTTAATACTTGGAGTGGGTGTTTGGAAGCCTCTTAACTTCAGGCTCAATAACAGCCAGAAAAATAGTTTGAGGGAAAATATACTTGTAAAAATAGAATGTGGATCATTAAAATTTTTTTTTATTTACTGATTTTAGAAAGAGGGAGAGAGAGAAACAGAGAGAGAGAGAAAGAGAGAGAGACAGACAGATGTCAATTTGTTTTCCATTTGTTTATGCATTCATTGGTTGATTCTTGTATGTGTCATGACCCTGATCGAACCCACAACCTTGGTATACTGGGATGATGCTCTAACCCAGGAGGGCAGAAATTTTGATTTTTAAAATTAATCCAAGGCAGAAGACATGATAGGGTAGTGGTATAAGCCAGTAAAGAATGATTATTGACAGTTCAAAGGAGAGGCAAAAACAAACGTGGTGTGATTGAACAGGGAAGGAAGTAAAGCCATAAGGAATTGAAGGAATGGGAGAAAAAATTCTTCCCATTTCTCTATACTTTTTCTTTCACATCTGAAAGTTCCTTTACCTATTCTTTAAAAGTTCCTTTACCTATTCTTTAAATATTGATGTAATCTGGGGTTTTGTCCTTCTCTTCTTATATGTGCTAGTTCCGTATGGTTTTATTCAATTTACAATAGCCAAGTGCTGGAAGCAACCTAGGTGCCCATCAGTAAATGAATGGATCAAAAACTATGGTACATGTACACAATGGAATTCTATGCAGCAGAAAGAAAGAAGGAGCTCCTACCCTATGCAAAAGCATGGATGGAACTGGAAAGCATTATGCTAAGTGAAATATGCCAGGTGGTGAAAGACAAATACCATATGATCTCACCTTTAACAGGAACCTAAACAACAAAACAAACAAGCAAGCAAAATATAACCAAAGACATTGAAATAGAAAACAGTCTGAGAGTAACCAGAGGCAAGAGGGGAGGGAATTTCAGGGGAAAAGGGAAGGGATTATAGGAACAAGTATAAAGGACACATGGACAAAAACTAAGGGGGGTGGAAAGGGGACGGAGGTGGGGAGCACTGGGGGGGGTGGACTGGGACGGGAGTAAAAGACAGAAAACTACTTGAACAACAACTAAAATAAAAACAAACAAACAAAAGAAAGTAGTGTGAAAAAGTCAACAGATTCCAAATCTATGTCTTCATCTTAAATTTACCCCTTAAACTCCAGACTAACGTATTGTTTCTCTATCACTGGATGTTTCTGTTTGTATTTGTTACAGTTTTTCAATCTTAATGCTTCAAAATTCCCCTCTCACTTGTGTTCTCCATCTCATTAAAGTGCACCACCATTAATTCAGACAATCCAGGAATTCTGGCGTCATCTCTTTATCTTTTCTATTACACATTCAAGAAACAAGTAACTCCTGTTGATTTTTCCTCCAGGAATCCCTGGAATAGAATACTGAGCACTAAGGTAAGTTGTGTTGGAAGAATGCCCAAGTATGTCAACAAGGAGGTAAATACCTCCCCAGTTCCAAAGCTAGTATCTCCTAAGACTTTCTACCGCATGAAGAACTGATGGAATTCTGCTAGGATCATTCTTAGTGTCTAGATTAGTCATTGCCAGTATTTGAATTTTCAGTTTCATGTTCTTTTTAGAACTTCATATTCTTTTATACAGTCTCTATTTTTGTTTTCTGTTCATGTGGCTGCTACAAGTTGAGTTGTTCTTTCTCTCCCATCACTCACAAGATTAATTAGGATGGGTTAGTTTATGTTGAAGTGAAGTCTTAGTTGGTTAAAGAACAAAGGTTTATTCCTTGCTTGTGCTACACGCCCATCATGGGTTAGCTCAAGATGTTGCCCATGTCTTCTTTTGGGTTTGAGTAAGGCTGATGGAGCCCGTGCATCTGGTGAGTTTTCATTTGCTGTGGCACAAGGAAGGCAGGAAGCCAGATATATCTCAGATCAGCTCTGAAATGCTTCTGCTTGGCAGTGATATACATTAGTTGAGCTCATCTTCCAACGATCAGTGCTTGTCATACTACCATACCCTACTTCAGGTAGGTCAGAAAGTGTAGTTCTGCCTTATGCCATGAAGGTGGAAAACTGGAATAGCTGGTGACCATCTCTGATGATTACAAGACTCGTTCACTGGTGATCCTCCCTCCTTCCTTCCCTCCCTTCATCCCTCCCTCCCTTCCTTCCCTTGACCTTGAAAATTTGATTTGCTAATCTTTGCATGGTAACTGAGAGCTAGTGGTTTCAAGTTAGTTGATTGACAGCAGTGATACAAGGTAGACTAGACAATGGAATCAGAGGCCTAAAAAGACCACAGGCAAGTTTAAATATCAGTAAATACCAAAAGTACATCTCTTAGCACTTCTCCCATAGCTCTAGGGCACTGAAGCTTACTGTTACCAATTGTATGAATTACCATGGCAATTGATAAATGTAAAAATTCAATATATATTTCTTCCCTGTAGTGTTTTAAAATTTTTGGTTCTGAAAAATACCTTTTGCTCCCTCTTTCTGTCTCATTCTCTCTGTTTTTTTAAAATTTAATATAGGCAGTAAGGAAGCATTCTTTCTTTAATTTAAAAGCTTTTTAGCAGGTTTAACTTGAAAACATATCTGACTATTGACTTCTGAGAAAGAGGAAGTATATAGTCTACCCATTTTATAGGAATTTATGCCAAACCAAATTTCTTTCACGTCTCCTTATTAGTATGTTTACATTCAGTCCTAGGACTGTATCTCCAGAAGGAAGAGCGTATATCACAGCCAATGGCCAGTTTTACATTGTAATGAAGAAAACCTGTCAGATGTGAACTGGGGCTGCCAGTCTCATGACAGACTACCTACTTGTTACCACTAGACCAATGCTCAGAGTAAAGCAGAAGGATGGGACATATAGTCTGTTGTCCATGCTAATGATAAATAAATACATATGCAGGCATACATATACGTGTGTGTGTATATATCCACACATAAAATATACACAAATATAAAATATGTAAATAAAACATACACATTTGCCACTCTGCCCCGGGTCCCCCCAGCCGCACACCACCACGGCATGCTCTCATTCGCCTGTGACCAGCACTGCCTCCCCTTCACGTCCCTTAGACTCAGTGGGCTTGGACGAAGTAGAAAGTTATCCTACAGCCATGCATTTAAAAAAAGAAATAGCCTTAGAATTATTTGAAACAAAGCCAAGTATTACTTTAAAAAAAGCTACCTGCTTTCAATTAAGCAGGAAATTATCTAAGAAGCCACTTAATTTGCTTTGGTCTGTGGTCCCACAACTGCTTTATGCTGAGTGGAGCATGAAATTAAATATGCAACAACTATCCTAATGGCTGTGTTTGAGGACGCCAGCACTGGAGAGTCCTAGCTGTTCTGAGGGGTAACAAATACAAAGCCACACCAATTAAGGAATATGGCTGCCTTGCGTTTAGAAAAACATAAAATGTTAATGTCCTCTATGTATTTGTATATATAGCTATTGTGTTATATATATTTTAAAACTTAAGTTTTTAAAAGTATTTTCTATTAATTTATAGATACAGGAAGTGTATCCATGCATGTACGGAGAAATCTCTCTGATTTACAGTACAATGCCACTTCTCTCCCCCTTTTCCCTCCCCTTCCCTGACCATGGAAATTCTTACACTGTTTTCTTGGGTCCAACTGTAAAGTAAATTATGGAAGGATCTATTAAAGGAGAAGGTCATAGTGAATTTTTACCATTCGTTGAATAAATGCTAATACTAATCCCATGTGTGAGGCATTTGTCTTTGTTAAGAGCCAAGAATACATACTGTTTGCAGTGGAGAAAGTGTTTATGTAGACATATAAGGGCACTAGTTTATGCAGGAAATTTTAGAAGCATTACTAAAATGACACTTCAATCAGTACTTAATGTTGTAAATGCTGGCGTGTTCTCAAAGCCTCTTATTTATTTAAACATTTTTTACAATTTTGAAACTATTTTTATACCAGATAAATCTTTTCAAACACTAATCATATTACAAGTAAACATTTAAAAAAATCTCTGTATAAATGCAGATAAAAGAATCTCTTATCTGCATTTTTCTTTTATAGTTTGTGTTCCAAACTGATCCTTTTCTTTCTTTTCTCCTTCCTCCTGCCTGCATTCCTTCCTTCCTTCCTTCCTTCCTTCCTTCCTTCCTTCCTTCCTTCCTTCCTTCCTTCCTTCCTTCCTTCTTTTTAAGTAGGTTATACATTCTGCCGGGTTTACCAGGAAGTTTTCACAAACAACAGAAGAATTTGACTGAATATCTTCTTTTCCCTCATGTGTGAAGTAGGCCAACGTTGAACTGAGATAGCTTACAAGGTTCCAAAGTCACTCTGACACTCATTAATTTTATGCTAAAGATGCTTAATATTTTAGTTTCTATCATGGAATGTAATGATACTCGATATTATTAAAATATTTCCGGTCTTATAAAATTATTATCTACAAAAATTCTCTGAGAAGCTACAAAAAAGACATCAGAGCACTTTATGGGGCTTTGGGTATTTTTCTGAGACAAATAGTTACCCTCTGTCTGTATTCCTTTTTCAGATTTTCTCTATCAAAGAAAGAGCATAGAGCTTAATCGCATAGAATCTCTGTGCCAGAATCCGTGTGACCTGGAGAGACCTGCTTAACCTCTCTGACTCAGGTTCTTACAAACTGTAGCATTGTTTATGTGTTCAGTGGTTGCAGTGTATAAAGTGAATGCAGTGAATAATGATTGCAGTGTATAAAGATTGCAAGGATCTCTTGGGATAAGAAAAGCATCCCTTAGAGAAACTGACACACAGTAGGGCCTCATTACCATGATTTAAGTGGCTTCAATTAATTGGACACACAGTAGGGCCTCATTACCATGATTTAAGGGGCTTCAATTAATTGGATCGTTTCAGTTTTCTTTTCTAGCTTATGTCCGGACGTGGCAACTGTCTGTTATTTTATTTAAACCTCCCAACAGCCTATGAGATAGGTTTCGTTATCAGCCCATTTTCCAGCTGAGAATATCGGAACACAGAGACTGATAGTAGCTTATTCACCATTTCAGGAAGAAACAGGTAAGGGTGTCATTTTGAGTTCAAGAGGTCTTTTTGCCTAAAACTCAGCTAAAACTTCGCTCTACTAATAGGATGTACATGCATTACTATCAGCCTGCAAAAAAAACGTTTATCCACTTTTACCATCTGTCTTTTGGCAAGAAATGTTAGTGACCGAGTGAAGGCTAATAATAGTTCTAACACTTACTCTTTGGGGCTTAAAGTAGACCGACTTGGAATTTGTTTGCCTAATAGCCCAATCTTTGCTACAATAAGAGGTGCTATAAAACAGTCCAATTGTGTTTATTAGACAGGCACTGAAATACAAATTTAAAGATAAAAATAAATGCCTTTCTATAGCTGGCGTGTGATTTGTTTGTACACAAAGTGGTTTAATTTTCCAGTTAATGAGTGGGGCTTTATGCACGTGATGTCCATCAGTGTTAATGAGTCATGTGTGTGTGGTGTACTAGAGAGCTGTGCTGAGCACATGGCGCTCCTTGGCACAAAGCAGATCTGTGTATTATAATTTGTACATGTGATATCACACCTATGAAATCAAGAAAATCAGTTAATTACATTCACGAATGTTTGATAGATCAATGATTTCAAGAGTTAACCAATTCTTTAAGGTACGCTTGGGGATAATATTTTATTGGGAAGTAATAGGGCAATATTTTAAAACCTTAACTTAGAGGAAAAGATATTTAATTGAAAGGTGTGAATTTGAAAACAGGACCTAAGAACACATTCGGAAACTTGAAATTCACAAGTCAAAACTGGTCAAATTTGGGTCAGAGCAGAGATGTCCTTTGATCTTAGGGATGTGGGACTAGCCTTACCTCTCCAAACATTCATCCCTGAGAGCCTGACATGGCCCCAGGAAATATAGTTTCTTGTTGTTTCCTTTCATGGGAAGTTGTAGGAAAAATATAATTAGAAAGTGAAAATAAATTTGGTTTCAGGGAGCAGTAACCAACTCCTAACTGGTAAAATTTACCATGTTTTCTAAATAAATTAGCCAAATCTTAGGGTGTATTTCACCTACATGGTATGCCTTCTGACTAAGGGCTGCAGGAAATGAAAAACATTTAATCTCTAGTCATTCCCAGTTCCTTGTGACTGCCATGCAAAGAAAGAACAGAACCACCAAGCTATGTTCTTGTGGGGTTTGTGTGTTTTCTTCCTCCCCTTATTTCGTGTTGGGTTCTCTCACTCATTCTCTCTCTCTCACACACGCACACACACACACACACACACACACTTTTTTTTCTCCCAACTTAGGAGATATGTAGGGTGATCAGCAGCAGGTGTTATTGAGTATTCTATACGCATTTTTTTATGTGTATGCTTGTATCAAAACCCAAACAACTTGAATGGGAAGAAAGGAGAAAATATACTTAGTCAAACTGCATTTTCCAGAAGACAATTAGAAGATCAGGGCCAACTTCTCAATGTTATTTGAATTTACTCCCAGCATCCGAACGCTGGCCTTTCCCTACTTAGCAAAGTGCTAGGACACAGTGAAGGAGCTAAAGTTCGTGAAAGGGGATTCTCTTGGGGAGTCACAGAATCAAAACGTTACTGTAGAAAAAAGTGAGAGTGAGCACCAGGACATTTTTCTTATCTAACATTCTATGGTTAGACAAACCCAGATTTAGTTATCTGTTTTCTATATTTGGTTTATATATGACTCAGTTTTGCTTATTTGTAAAATGGGTGCAAGGCCATCTGTCCCCTTGCAATGAAAAAGAATAGTCTATAAGATGAAATGAATACCGTAATGTTTAAGAGAAGAATATTTTTAACAAAGGCGTGCACTATGAAATATCGCTAATCAATGCCATGAAAATGACTATACAAGTCATAAAAGGAATATTTTGTTCAAAAGGCTGTACGAGTAAATGTTGCTTTACAGGACTCAGCTATTTCTCTAATCATACTGGCTATTAGGGGTCTAATCAGCCCCAATAAATACATCTTGAGTTAAATGGAAGGACTACTAAGTAAATGAATGACTATTTCAATTTTCGCTTTAGCATGGAATCATTAAAGGGCATGGAAAAGGGATGGCAAATACAGGGTGGGGCACATGTAGGTTTAGAGTTGTGAGCACATGACACACAGAATCAGTCAATCTTTCTTCCTTCCTCCCTCCCTTCCTCCCTCCCTCCTTTTCTTCCTTCCTTCCATTTTTATCCTCACCAGAGGACAGTTTTTCAGTGCTTTAGTGAAAGAGGAAGGAAGAGAGAAAGAGAGAAAGATCAGTGTGAGAGAGCAACATCTACTGGCTACCCTCTCATACATGCCCTGGACAGGGATCGAACCCACAGCCTGGGTGTGTGCTCTGACTGGGAATCGTACCTGTGACCTTTCCATCTATGGGACAACGCTCCAACCAAATGAGCCATACCAGCCAGGTTTACAATTAAAACTTACTTTTGCAACACCCTGTGTATAGGTATGTGGTATGCATAACCCTTATTTCTCCTCTCTTACTAGTTGATATTTCTGTCCTGCTGAGACTGAAGGTAACCTTAGAATTTTTCTCAAAATAGGACCCAAGATATCCCCATCAAGGAACTAAAATGGCATTTTAAAGAAAGTGTATGTGTAATCCTGAAGTCTTTAGAAAGATTTATGATGGAAAGGGCAGGGTTAATGATAGGGATGACACTTCCCTGGGCCCTTTTAACCCTGAGTGATCGTGGGTACTTATGCTTAAACTTACCAGGACATGGAAGAGTCCAAAGATAGAAATTTTCCTGAAAGAAATGCCATTCTTGTCCTGTAACACTGCAATGTGTAAAAGATCTAGTGTGTAAAAGAGGAGAAGGCAGATCTATAAGAAGAGGATTAAACATAGAAATTGTCTGTAATTTACTTCGCAGCATTATTGCTAATGTTGTAGATAGAAAGGGAAAGAAAGAGGAAGGAAGGAAAAGAATTATCTTCTAACTTTGCCAGGCTGTTCAAGAGTTCAAAGCAGGGCTGGGCTTGAAATAAAGATCTCCTGATTTCGAGTTATTCAGTAAATTTTATTTATTTACTCATCAAAAGTCTGGGTTTACATGCAATTTGTGAAATTGGTGTTAGATATGCAACAATGGACAAGATGAGGTCCCCATCCTCAACGGGACTCCAGTCTAATGAGGAAAGTGGGAAGGAAACAGATGATCACAATTTACTATGGACTTGCCGCCGTCATCCAGGTATCTAGTAAATGCATCAACCACTAAACTACAGTGACACTCTCTTAAACACCAGCGAGCTACAGTTTCATGTTTAAATATGCATTTTAATTTAGAAAATAAAATCCATTGATATTCAGTTGTTAAAATATTGTACAAATATCTTGCTTTGTTGAAATGTATATGCTTTATTATAAGACATTTTAAAAATAGAGTTTATGCCTGAAATTAGAGTTCATTAGAGTTTATTCCTGAAATTAATTCACACTGTGCATTGTCAGCAATCCATTTAATCATAAATGTTTTAATGCTATAATGACCACTTAAAAAATGGTGAGGTTTTCAGTTTTTTTTTTTTTTAAATAAATCACGGTTTTATGCAGTCGTTTGACATGTAGTTGCCAAGCGCTTGCTATGGCTAAAATACTGGTAGGCTCTTTGATGGATATATTTATAGTCTAGTAGAGGAAATAAAATGTGTATATCTTGGAAACATTACTACAGCGAAGAAAGTAAGATGTATCACAAAGGAGTTATAAGTTACTATAGACCAAATGTTTGTTTTCACCTAAAGTTCATCTGTTGAAAACATAATGCCCAAAGTGATAGTGTAAGAAGTGGGGCCTTTGGGAGGTGATTGGGTCACAAGGGTGGAGACCCCATGCATGGGATTAGCGACCTTACAGAGGAGGGTCCAGAGAGCTCCCTTGACCCTTTGGCCATGTGAAGGAAGACTCAGAGAGAAGTCAGCAGCCTCAAACTCGGAAGAGGGCCTTCACTACAACCTGGGTGCCATGCTGGCACCCTGGTCTTGGACTTGCAGCTTCCAGAACTGGGAGAAATAAATTTCTGTTGTTTATGAGCCACCCAGTCTGTGGTATTTTTGTTGGAAGCATCCTGAACAGACTGTGACACAAATATGTAATTCTGAAGTTCAGGGTGGGGAGTTCACTTCTAGGCTTGTGGAACTGCACTATGGAGAAGAAATGATAAAAACGGCACATGGGCTTGGAATGAAAAAACATCTGTCTACCTACTTATCTACCTGTCTATCTATTGGTCATCTATGTATCCAAACATATATACACACACATACACACGCAGGTAGTGTTTTTAACAGAAGCATAGTATACATACAAAAAAAGTATAGCGTACAGCCTGAAAATTTTCACACGAAGAGCCCTGTACCCAGCATTCAAATCAAGAACTAGACTATTTACTATCAACACTTAGTTTTAGTTTTACATTTAGGTCTATGACACATTCCGAGGGTGTTTGTTTGTTTATTTGTTTTCCCATAAGATAGGAGTCAAACATTGTTTTCTTTTCTTATATGGTTATTTAATTACTTCAGTGCCATTTATTGAAAATATTTTCCTTTATCTGTTGAAAGGAATGAAGACTATTTGCGAAGATCAATTTGACGACATACATACGGGCCTGTTTCTGCCCTCTATTCTGTTCTTAATGGTGCCCTTTGATGAACATACATTCTTGATAGTAATATATATAAATTAAAAAATATATATACACCTTTAGAGTGAGAGGTTATTGGTCCTATTTATGAAATTTTTGCGTACTCCAAGATTATGAAGATATTTTCATATATTCTAAAAGCTTATAACCTTACCTTCCATATTTAGATCTACTCCCTCTGGGACATATTTTTACTGTGTATGATATGAAGTAAGAGTGAAAATTTACTTGTTTTTCACATGGGTTATCCAATTGACTTAGAACCATTTGCAGAAAATTCTATCATTTCGTCCAGTACTTTGAGTGAGTAGCCCCCTTGTCATAAATCAAATGACCTCATATATGTGTTTTAGTTTCTGGGCTCACTTCTGTTCTCTTGATCTATTACTCTATTTTTATGGCAATCTATAATGTCTTAATGAATATAGCTTTATAATAAATCTTGATAACTGGAGTATAAGCTCTCCAGTTTTGCTTTTGTTCAGGATTGTTTAGCCTTTTGCACTTCCGCATAAATGTTTGAACTCATTTGTCAATTTCAACATATTTACAAAAATCTCCTAGGGATTTAATTAGAATGTTATTCATTGATTTTTAAATTTTGGGAGTATCATTAGCTTTACAATATTGAGCCTTTTAATTCATGAACATGGTATAACTCTCCATTTGTTCTTTCAGTGTATCTCTCCTAATAATTTTGTAGCTTTCTACACAGAAACCATGCAGTTTAGTTTTAGGTTTATGCCTAGCACTGGTTTTTAAAATATTTATGATGATGTTTTCATGTGTTGACTAGACTAGAGTCTCTTCTACACTAGACTAGTGTGCTTCATCAAACACTACTCAGGGTGTTGTGTGAAGGTGTTTTGCATATGTAATTAGTCACTCTTCATTGCTTTACCTTCAGTAAGGAAGGTGGCCCTGGATGATCTGTATGGGCCTGACCGAGTGGCCTGGAAGGCTGAGGCTCCTCCTACACGGGGAAGGAACTCTGTCTGTGGACAACAGTGATGGCCGCTTTGGCGTGGGCCTGTGGAGCTTTTTCATCCTGCTCCTGATCCTTCCTGAGGGCCCCGCCTATGGATCCTGGAATTGCTCAGTCACCCCTGCAACCGTCAGGCGATTTTCTGTAACAAATTATTTAGCTACCTAGCTAGCTGTCATCTATGTGTTTATCTATCTATCATCTGTCTCCTACTGGTTCTGTTTTTCTGACCAAAATTCAGATTTTGCTACTGGAAATGGTTCTAGAAGAATAGAATCTTAAGGATGAATTCTCTGAATTGTTGCCAGGCAATATATGGAATGGATTATATAGTGAAAGAATTACTCAAACATTTTCCACTGAATGCTCCTAGGCAAATAACACTACCTCAGAAATAATAAAAGATTTTAATAAAATTTGTTAGATAACAGAGCAGAGTCAGAATCAAACCCAGATCTGTCAGACTGAGGTTGAACAGCTATGCCGTGCTCCTCCCCATGAGGCACTGGGGGTTTAATTAGATACAAATTAATATTTTTATGTCCATCCCCTGTATGATGCTATAGGTCTAAACCAATGGCTTTTTCTCATTTTGGTGTTGTTGAGGATATAGTTTTAGAGATATTGGATATGGGGAGAAATATAGTGGGATGGACCAGCATTCTCTGATAAGGTTTGGAATAGTTGGTTCTATTTAATCTTCATCTACTCCTTTCTTAGTGACTTGTTTTCCGTTTTCTGATGTCAAAGACCATATTAACTCACTCACATTCAAAAGCCAAAGAGACTTAAAAGCCAAAGAGAATGCATTTAAAAACAATTTGCTTGCTGTTCCAGCAGACTGATATTTATGAGCCTTCTCTTCTTGAGAGGCAGGATGAGCACTAGCAGCTCTAATGGACTTGATTTCCTTGGTCAGCGCGGGCAGAAAGTATTTGCATAGAGATTTGCAGAAACAATACCTGCTGCATTTTAATTTTTACGGAGATTGAAATAATATGTGAGCTGAATGCACCCCATGTGAACCTTGCAACCCTAATCTCCAAGGGAACCAGGAACTTAATGATGCCTCCACCACCTCTGAGCAAACACCCAGAGCAGACTGTGAGCCAGCTGGACCAGGCGCGCTGGGCACAGAGCTCTGTCCCCTGAAGGACTGTTTTTTTTTTTTTTTCTAGCTTTAGGGTCTGGGTTTGGAGACTCTGTTAGGAGAAGAACAGCCTCAGGAAAAAAGAGGGAGCAGGAAATGGCAAAAGTTTGAGTTCAACACGCATGTTAAGGGGTAACTGTGTGGGAGTAGAGAAAGAAAGAACCAAAGATGTGGCTGTGAGGGCTCGAGAAAACAGCAGCCTTGATGCTGCCTTTCTGTGTGGCCACAGAACGATTGCCGGCTCTTTCAATATGCCTCAGACATAAACCTGGGGTATTTTCTTGGGGGGAACATTTAAATAATTAATGTATAATTTTTTGCTGGCCTTGGAATTTACAGAGGGCTGAGAGCATTTGTATTTTTATATCTCACACTCATCCAGGGAGATGGAGTTACGCCCATTTCCCAGACAAGCCAACTGAGTCCAGTGACTTATCTGAGATACCCAAGGAGGCTGAGGGATACAGCCCTTGAGAATTTCTCAAGTAGTATTTTGAGGAAATAGTGGGCCCTTATATTTCAAAAATATATTTTTGGGAGTCCCTTCATGTATCTGATTATCAAATAACATTTTGAAGAAAGCAAGGCAAGTGTTAGGATGGTCAATATGCCTCGATGAGAAAACTGAAGCTTAGAGCGACCCCACCATTCAGCCATGGAAGCCAGAATTGGGCCACATCCATCCTATTCCTTATGTGCTATGACCTTCACCTTGCCTTTACACAGTTCCTCTTCCTGGGACGTCAGAGCTTTAATTCCAACTCCAGAGCTGTTTGTGGCTTCACCAGGAAGGTGGAGGGAATCCCCTACCTTACAACTGGCAAGCTTTTGGGAGGAGGCTCGAGGTCACCGCAGCTGGAGCTGAAGCGGCGTGGCTACCTGCAGGACTCACATCAACCTGGAGATGCTAGAAAGGGAGTCTGCAGGGTGCCTACCATCTCAGAAAGAGTGACCCTTCCCGCTGGCCAAGAACAGATGTTTTGCAAATACTAAGTTATTTGGTAGATGTGCCCTACAGATTCACCAGGGCAAAGTGATCCAGCCGTCACTGCCTTTGGTTCAGTTTCTCAGTTTGAGAGAGGCCCTCTGTTTCCTTTGCTAACAAAGCTATCTGCCAAACAGTCTGCTTTTCACTGAATCGACCACCTTCTTTGCTCTACCAACAGGCTACGAGAGGTAGTAATAATAGCTGTCATTGACTGAGTCCTTACAAGGAAAGGAAGTGCTTTATTTACATTGCTTCATTATAACCTCTGGGGTCACTTCAAAATTACAAAAGGGGAAAACAAGCCTGGGCCAGGTAGAGGGAGGTGCCTGAACTTACCTACTTAGCAATGAGCCAGAGCAAGGCCTGGGCGTGCCATGTAGAACTGTACACATTTGACACTTCTTAATTCTGTTTACTTTTTCCTAGGGCGGGAAGAAGGTCATTTAATACTGCGCTGGGAAACTGGTCGTTCGTTGCCCTACTAAAGATGCTATTATTGAACCTTCTCAGGGAAAGAGCCCAGTCCTGTTTCCTTCTATGAATTACCTGAGCAAACAGCCTTACGTTTTCATATTGCCTCACACCTGAGGCTCTCCCAAGGTTATTAGACTGCATCCTAAGGTGAGGAAAATTCTCTTCAAGCATTAGTACCTAATGGACTTCAGCTCAAAGCAACGCGAACACCTACAGTTGGCTTCACACTGTTCTTGGCCACAGGGGGAGATAAAAATAAATGAAAGCCAGTCCTATCTTCCAGAAGCTTTTAGCTTTGGAGAAAACGTTACCTTCAAATGAGGCAGATATACATTTTTTTAGACAGACACTAATATGTAACAATAAGTAGAATAAATAGTGCAAATAATAGAGTATCATAAATAATTTGACAAAATGTGCTGTATAGTGTGGAGCAGTGATCAAGGAAAACTGACAAGTAGCATTGGAATAGTACCAAGGAATAAGAGCATTTCCTCTGGTATTAATGATAACTTTGAGGGTTAATTTGCTCCATGAAAGGAACATTTAAAAAGTGTCCACATTGTCATCTATCTTAAATGTTTTTAATATAGATTTAGAGAGAGGTGGTCAAGAGGAGCTAATCATACAATTTAATAATTTCTGATAAAGTCAGATGAAAAGTCTTATTTCCAAGTGTAAGTATTCCATGAATTAATACAAAACATCGATCCTGAGATTAGTTTTTGGTGTATACCAAAAATTCGCTTAATATTAGATATTATTATCATCTCTTTGCTTAAGCTTTTATCTGCTGAAGAAATTTCAACAACAAGAGCACTAAAATATATATGTTACATAACGTATAATGTTCTGAGATTGAATTAGGTTCCATACAGCATATCATTCATGGCAAAAAACCTTTAATTTTTTAATTTTGTATTTTTGTCAGTAAAAGCAAAGTGTCTTTAGAGGAACGCATAGTTTTGTGTGCAGTCCAGCTCAATAACCACACTCCCTCAGGTATTTACTGGCAGTTACTTCACAAATTCAGACACTTTTTAAAAGAACAGATATCCTTTTAAGTAATGCAAAGTGCTTGTTTATAGTCAAAGTCTGTTATCTCTCATGAACATTCTTCAAAACGTGCACCAGGCATTTTTCTTATATTTGGGTTGTCAATATAAAATGTACTTAAGATTTGCCCCAGCATTAGTTTTCTTTGTAAGTTTTTCAATACATTTCATACTCTTTGATAACAGATAATGTCTTGTTCTGCAATTACTTTCAAGAAAATGACTTCCGTGGGTTTGTGCCTTTAACTCGTATTAAAAATACACCAGTGAGCTTATTGTCACAGGGAACTATCTTTGTGTCAAGCTGAATGTAGCATTTGAAAAAGCCACTTCTGATGAGAAATCTCCCATTCCCGTGCCCTGCTGACATTAAGTTGTTGAATTACCTGCCCAGGTAGTGTTCTGCACAACTGTTTCTCTTTTTTTTTTCTCTCAAATGACTTGCATTTTGTAGAATTTGGGCTACTTGGAGGTCTGAGCATTACTTGCAAGGTGAGGAAACATTTTTGAAAAGTTTTTCCGTAGCAAGAAAAACACGAGCTAAACAGGTGCACACACCTGACAGACTTGCTAGCAAGCCATTCTCTGGAAAGGCATCTTTGTGTGTGATTTGCATTCCTTTCTGTATACGTAAAGCTGATATTATGAAAGTAGTACATTCGCATAGAAATTTGGAAACTATATATTGTAGTGATTTTTCTTTTTCTAATCATTTTTAAATTTTCTCAATTACAGTGTACACACAATATTATATTAGTTTGAGGTGTACGACCCAGTGAATGGACATTATGTAACTTACTAAGTGATCATCCCAATAACTCTCCTACTCCCCTGACACCATACATAGTTATGAGAATATTACTGACTATATTCTCCATGCTGGACTTTACATCCCATGATTATTTCATAACAACCCGTTTGTACTTCGTCATCCCTTACTGCTTCTTTTATTGGATTCTTTTCCAATAGATAGACACTACCAGTTTATTGAGATTTTTATCCCGTAGTCTGTTTAGAATGTATTTTTAGGTACATATTGTATTTGCAGACCAGATATTGACAATTACAAGGCACTCAAATTATTATATTCTAATTATCAAAATTCGAGCCCTTGAAATAGGATAGTGAGTTAATGCATTCCCCATTCCAGCATCTTATTTGGTGATCAATGTCATCAGAATCAGTGATGATAGCACAACTGCATACTTGTCAAGATAAACTTACTAAAAATACATTAGTACTAAATAAAACCTTGCATTGATTTGTCATGTGTTGTATTAATTGAAAACTTTTCACCTGCTCTCAAATCAGCTAATCAAAAAATACCTGCTTCCCAGACAGACTGAAGTTCAATGATTAGTACAAGTCCTCGGTGAGTGTGGGAGAGAGGATACTAGCTCAGCTGCAGGCACCGGTGGCATGCTTGCTTTCGGAAAAGCAAAAAGAGCGGCTGTGGAAATCAACTGATGTCCCAGCACGGGTTGGAGTTGATATGTAAGTAGATAAACACAGTGTTTCCATTCTGGCTAAGAATGGAATGTATAGAATCTATAGAATTACACCAGCAGGGGTTTGATACTGCATTTCCTTTTGTTTTAGTGCTTGTTATTTCAGAAGCTGTGAGGCTGAGAATCTCTAAGAGATGCGTTAAGGGATTCAAAATCCCAGCAGAGAATTATGTAACAATTAGCAATCATACCAAATGTAAACAATAAAGCATGTACCAATACAAGGAGGGTATTACAAAGTGGATTTACAAACTTGGGGTGGTGTTAATTTAGTGTGATTTTGTTACTATGATTAACACAATCTTGCAGATCTTTTTAGATAAAGTATAAATTGAACTGTTATACAGCTAATTAGGTAATAGTTTTTGTTTCTCATCAATCTCTGTCTTAGTCAATATCTCCCCAGGAGTCTGATACGTATTGGAATTTATTTTGTGGAGAGGCAGGGTTGAGGCCATTTCTAAGGGTCCCACACTAAAATTGACATACAGAAAAATCCCTGTTTTATGTTAGCTCTACTTTTTTGCTAAATCCCTGCAATGGGTTTTAGAATAGCAAAAATGACAGTTTGGAGTGAGTAAACTTAGAGATTCAAGGTCATTATGTTACCAAATGGAAACAGGCCCATCGGATCCCGTCTCGTCTCCTGATGAGCAGTCATCCTTTCCCCACAGCTTTCCCAGCTGCCCCCGAGGAGGAGGCAAACAGCCTCCCTGTTTGTAGAAGCAGCCCTGACTTTCGAAAGCGAGGGTTCCATTATTTCAGATTTAACGAAACTAGAAGTCACAGTTGCTGTTAGCGTTCTGACCTGGAACGCAGTAACGAATTTCTGGATAGCTCCTGGTGCCCAGGTCTCACCTTGCTAATAGTCTCTGTTAGCCTTGACCAGTAAAGAGATGGGTCCTAGTGTCTCTGTAACCCAGAAGCAAAACACCAACATGCGTTCAGGGAGGAATAAACTGTAGCAGGAGAAGAACACAGCAGTCCTCCTAAATGTGTCCTGGGCCCTGATCCGCAGGCACCTTTGTGCCCAACTGGTCTTCGACCCCAGGGAATGAATTTCACTCCAGGTCCCAACTTCCAGTCAGCACCCTCTTTTCATAGTTGATCTAATCTGCTCATCTGATTATAAAGACAAAGCAAGTACCAGAGTCTGGCTTTCTATCCAGTGCCTGTTGCACTCAATTATATTGTATCACCATCTTAATGTAAACCCATACAGGACTTCACTTGTCTGCATTTTAGCTTTTTGGTTTTTCTTACTCTGCATGAACCTGCATGATACAGCAACATGAAGTTTTATTTACCTACTATGGGAAATAAATTGTGGCAATTGGATGGTTAGGGATAATCTGTTCACTAGAAGAAATATATTCAAGCAGGAATGCTTTATTTGATGAAACTGATTCAATTTTGGAAACAGTGCCCTGAGTCGTCTGCTATGATCTTCCATTGGTTATTGCAGGGTCAAAATTCACAAGATTCCAGGGCCTTTTCAAGGGCAGAAATTGGTGTGTGGTAGGAGAATGAGAGGAAGCTTTCTCGGTGAGCCTTTACTTTCATTAGAAAAAAAATCTTTGTTAAGTACTTGGTTCAATTCCTTCTGTGTGTGTACGTGAGAAGCCCCAGCAGACATTACCTTAAACTCATTGAACTGATCGGCACCACATGGGCACTGGGAGCACGGCCAGCCCTAGCTCTAAAGGAGGATAGAAAGCCAATATCCTAATCTTTGTCTTTATAGTAGGATGTAAGCAAAAGGAAGGAGAGTTAGGAATGGGGGTGGCGTCTGCCACGAGTGATCTCATTTCTGTTTACTCAGTCTTCATTCAAGACAAGTCCTCTGAAATTTTTAGCTCTTCGTTTCAGTCCTTCATGTTTACTCTCTTATGCTTTTGATTATATTTTTCTGGGGTGTGTTTTGTTCCCTAGTATTTCTCCATCACTGATAATGGAGATAAAATATAGTCCACTTGGAATAAAGTCCGAGTTCCAGATCACAGCGTGGAGATCCTTTGGCAGCTACCTGAACTTCCTTTTTCTTCAAGACACTACTGTTCCACCATGTGGACTCTCGTGTTGTTTTCTGAAAGTGGCACGCAGTCTCCTACCTGTGTTGCCTCAAACATAGTGTTTACTCATTCATCGAGATAATTTCGGTCAAAATCTCTTCTGGGAAGCTTCTTCCCAGGGGCCATCCTTCTGTTGAGGGCCAATCGTGCTGCGTCATGATGGCTTGCTTACAGGATCGTCTGTTCCTACTCTCAGAGATTTTTGTTCTCTGGGACAGAGATGTGGGGGCAGTGCCTGGCCCAGGGTAAGCATTGAATAAATGTGCAGTGAAGGAGACTAGGAGAAGCTTGAGGGAAAGAACTATCTTTTAGGATTCCCTGGTTTCCCTCCCACAGAAGCTTAACATAGTAATTAATAACCCAAGACAGTTAGAACAAACTAATTTGATTAGTTGATTAATCAAATGAACAAACACATTTTTAACCTTATAATATTGATTGAGATTAATACTCTCTTTAGTCCATCATTTTGTCGATTATGTAAGATACCAGTTGCCGGGTACAACACAGTGAACGTAACTTTTTTCCTGTTCTCCTGAGTGTGTGCCTGTGTGTGTGTAGTGTGACTTTCTTATCTTTATTTTCCTTTCTTTTAATTTCCTCATCATCAACAATGGTGGTTTTACATTCCTTATTGCTTGTCTATTCATGTCTGGCTAATATTGTCATCTGGTGTGAGGCGTCTCTGCCTCGGTGGAGCGGGGGCCAACAGCTAGGATAAGTCTCCGCATTCTGGCATGGACGCCATTTAATATCCACAGCACTAACCTCTAGCAAGCAGAGTTTGTTCACAGTGCCATAAAGCTGGATTAATCGAGAAATGATGAGCTGTTTTTCCTCTATAGAAAATAACCTGAACACTACTAGTTCTCCTATAGTCTTCTCATTCTATTAAAAAGTGATGATACTGAGTTCACATTGCTCAATACATACTAAAAGAGATGTCAGAAAACGCTCTGATTTGTTCCATCCATTTCCATAGGATCGGCGCATCTACAGAGTCTCTATAGAAGTTGACAGAGAGACTGACCATTGTAGAGTAGTAGTGAGTCCAGCTGGCTTGCCGAAAGATAAAAGGGTACCTTCAGTATAAGAGGGACTATCTATATCATGGCAGAAATATTTATTGTACATATTTGATCTTTTTTATTGAGATGTAATCGACATATGACATTGTATTAGTTGTCATATACAGCATATGACATATACAGCATATGACATATGCTGTATACCTGAAACTTCAGGTATACAGCATAATGATTTGTTCTATGTGTATATGTTAAAAGGATTATCACAATAAGTTTAGTCAACATCCATCACCACACATAGATAACTTGCTTTTGTTTGTGTGATGAGAACTTTAAAAACCTATTGTCTCAGCAACTTTCAAATATACAATATGGTATTGTTAACTATAGTCACCATGCTGTACCTTATATCACCAGGATTCATTTATTTTGTAACTGGAAATTTGTACCCTTGGAGCATCTCCATCTATTTTTATATTCTTATATTTATCTTTGTATTTTTAATATACATACATTTTTATGTTTGAGCTACTGATGCGTCTTGGGAATACAAGCCTGTGAAATTAGAATTAGTTAGGTGGGCCGTATTAGATGGTTAAAAACACCAACAACTTATTCTGTCTGTCTGATTTACTCTGGGCTGTTTTCAGAGCAAAGTTGGGAAAACAAGTGGTTTACTATTCTTACTCTTTTAGGAAGCACTTATTTAGTGCTTACTTGGCAAAAACTACATCCTCTGGGAATCAGTTTGCTGTGGGATGGAGCCGGATATTGGTAGTGTGACTTCGGGGACGTTGTTTGACTTTTATATCTATAAAATAGGACTAATATTTCTTATCTCAAGGGTGGTGTGGATGGCGCACTCAAAGCTACACACTCAATAAATGGTGGCCTTTACTGCTAATAATGTTACCCCTGCTTCTGCGTCTAACATGCCTTAAGAACTGCCTGAGATAAGGCACAGTCTTCCTTATGAAGAGCTTCCGCTTTACTAGGGGTGGAAGATCATGAACAGCTAATTATACCACAGGACAGTATAATTTTACGCCGACAAGAAAAGCAGAAAGAAAACATTGTGCGATTAGAAAATGAGTAAATTGGACTACATGAAGACTCCAGAAAAAGCTTCACGAAGAGGAGAGGTCTGTGTTGTGCCTTCAGGAATCGGCAGGATCTTACTAGATAAAGAGGAAAAGGCTCAATTTCCTTTACTGGTTCCCCCTGGCTTGGTCTTCCTTTAACCTGTGTGTTTACGATGGGTTTTCCCCTCCTTCCTCCTCCCCTCTGTACCTAATACCTTTTTCAGAAAAGAATGTATTATCGTCTGTATGGGAAACACTCTCTCTGACTACAATTGTGTTAACTCTTTTGTGGAAGGCACGTGTGGAAGGTTGGATAAAGTACAACTGTTTTCTGTTTTGTTTGCAAAGGTCAGAAACCTACTGGATTTGAATGAGAAGCAGATATCTTAAAAGGAATATCTCAAGTTGGACAGCCAGAAACCAGAGAGTTAAATCCAGGCATATTGCAGGATATTTCTCTTGGCTTTATCCATGAAGTTGATCAGATGTTGGAAGGATTGTTCCCTTTGGAAGGTGTCAGAACTCTCCCCATGGAAACAGGTTGGGCAGGGGGGTTAGGAAACCCAGACGACTTAACAGAGGAGCTGTGGGGACCCTTTGGTGCCCTGAATGAGCAAGCCTTGGTGTGAGGCAGGTGTGCGTCATGGGGTCGAGCACACCTGGATTTGAGTTCCAGCTCTGTCCTTTATTAACAACAGTTGATCTTGGAGTTACTAAATCTCTCTGCGTCTTGTTATACCACTTATAAAGCATGAATAGCAAAATCTTTTTTATATGACCGATGTGATGATAAAGTGAAATAACTTCTAGATGTGTAAAGCTTCTAGACGCAGAGTCATAGAGTGTTCGTGCTCTTTTCGCCTTCCCTTTCTTGTTTTCTCCCTTTTCTGTGCCCCTGTCAGCACTTTAATACAGAATAAAGACTTAAGTATTCCAGTCAGTATCAGCTAAGCTAAGACACACTAAGAAAAGAGGCTTGAGCCATGCATGACCCAGAATATTAAGGGGAGAGCACAGCATTCCTGGGGGTCTTGATGGGGTGGCTATGGTAACCAAAAAGAGAACCCCAAAGAGAAACCACTGGTCAGCAGGGGTGGGGGACAGGAGGTGAGGGAGAATCAACACCCAGAACAGCCAACCTTCCTTACTAGGCAATTGTCCTGCCAGTACGAAATGTTAATGGCTCTAGTTTTGCTAAGATAGGACATGCCCCTTATGGGGATATCTGTAACTTAATGTAAAATTAATTAAACACACAGCTTCTAGCGGCATTTTGAAATGAAAATTTTTGCCCCACATGAAAGGAATTTTAAGAAATCTTGGGAAGTTTGAAAAGAATTTTTGGGAGTGGGGGAGGATGAGAAGAGGCCTGGGTGACAGGGACATTTACTCTAGGTCACCGAACTCAGAAGTTACACGTCTGCTTTACCTAAGTAGAAGGGACTCTACCACTTCTACTTAGTGGGGACAGAAGGCCAGAAATTCTGGTTTTTAATTTGATAAGCCTCATTTGATACGTCAATGACATACTCTGAATTTCTCTGACTTAGTTAATTTGAGTATACTGTTGCAGCCTGGCCCCATAATAGCCTGGCTGATAACATTATCAATCAGTATTTAATCCTTCTGGGTCTGAAAATGCAAAGTAGGAAAGAGAACTGAAGCAAAATGCTAATTGGTACAAATAAATGAAGCGAATGTGGATTTTGGTCCAAATAGCCCGGGGCGTGGCGTCTCTTCTTCATCTTTTTCAGAAAGCTGTTCCCCTAATGGGAGATAAGGGCTAAGATGGAGCTAAGTCTCATTTGGAACTTGAAATGTGAACATCTCGGATCTCTGGGGAAGGAAGTCGTGCTATGATTTAACTTCTGTTTGGTACATGCACAGGTTGCAGTTTTGTGTGGTTTGCATTCTTTGTGTTTGCGGTGGTCATCTTGCAGGCAGTGTGAGCATTTCCAAATCACCAGAAATAGGTGGTCTGCAGATGTCTGTGAGTGAAGCACTTCAAGTTCCACAAACGTTACTGGTGGATATGTGACAAATCCAACCAGTTCGTTAGGAGGTCACTGACTTGCCGTAATGCATGCGTTACTCTCAATGTAGACATGATCGGGAGTGCTGAGTACAATTGGGTCTTACACCAAGTGTGACTCTCACTAATGGTGCTGTGAGACAGACAAAAGGGTAGCATTCAGAGAAGAGCGACAAGAGACAAATACGTGGAAGTAGTGTTGATATTTGATGTTCATAATACTGTTCACAGGTCATTGACTATACAAGGCATTTACTCGACTCAACAATAGTTTCAGAATTCTAGTCTCTCGTTAACATTAAAGCTATTTTCCTCACAATTACATATCTTGAAATAAGATTTAAGTAAGTTTTAAAAGCTGGAGAATTTTCTGTGATAGGAATAATGACTTCTCAAGTCCGTGGTTAGATGGTGGTTATTGCGCATCATATTCCAGGTTGGCTGAACTAAATCTTTTAAACAACATCAGCACAATGCTGATATTCTGGTCCATGCTAATCACGTGGTACCAGGATGGGCCGGGCATTCTAATGTTTTCTCCAAGTTCAGTATTCTTTCTGCCTTCGTTTCCTTTTAGAGTACACATGCATAAGTTGTTGAAGCCTTTCTTATTCTTATTCATTATATTTCATTAGTAAGTCTATTGGAAATGAAAATATGCCTTTGTTATCCTGACCAAAACAAGTGGTTCCACACCTTCATAGTTAGGCTCTCATGCAGGAGCTGGAGGCTGAATGCCTAACCCCACGTAATGAGAAATGTCTATATGTATGTAGGAGGGAGGACCCCCCAAAACCCAGAACTTATTATAAAAATTTGTATATTTATTCTTACATGTTTACACTTCAGTCACCTTCAAAGTACTTGCTATTTGATGCAATACACCTACAGAGACTTTTTTCCACCACTCAAGACAGTTTTTGAACTCATTGATTTTGATGCCTTTTAGTGCTTTTGTTGTTTTTCATTTCACCTCTTCCACATCGGCAAAATGCTTCCCTTTAAGGGCTTTTTCATCCAGGGAAACAAACAAAGTTTCACAGGGCAAGATCAAGCGAATAGGGAGGGTGGGGCACAGGGGCAATGCTGTTTTTGGTCAAAAACTGGTGAACACTCTGCAGTGTGGGCAGGTGTGCTTGTAAACCACCCATTGTGAAATGGGCAAACATGTTGAAAAGAGTCTTTAAAAAATTCACTGAAGCCAAAGGCAACCTCTTACAACAACACCAGCTGGTACACTGATACAGATGGGTTCCTAGAACTCTCACCTAGTGGGGGAAGCCTGAATTACAAGGGGCCCACCCTCCAGCAGGTAATTCCATTTTTTGAAGGGGATCCCCCCTTGTAGTCTGATGCATTTGCGCAAGCTAGAAATAAAAAAATCGTGTAAAAGATAAAGAAATGACATATATTTTGGTTAGTGCTAGGGATATGAAACCACCTGTTTCTGATAAATTACTTAAAAATCTCTGCAAGAAACCTCTGTCCCCCTCCCCCCAGGAAATCCTTAATCTGCAGCATAGAGAAAATTGTACTTGAGAACTCATGACATCAACCCCTGCCGAGGGTCTTGACTCTAATAGCAAAAAATGATAGTAAGATATACAGTATTTCAATTTCTGTACTAATGTAGTCTTGGCTTCTTTTGATAGGTAGCAAGGCAAATTTCTGGATACACCTCTAGAAGGGCGACAAAATTCAGGATGATGAAACGTTAAAGGCAGCCCCAGTTTGCAGTCAAAGAGAATGGAAACACAGGAACAGAATGAATGAGTGTCCTTGCTCGAGTGCTCTTTGTAGTTAGGAGGGAGAAGCAATTAATATGAAAGTGAACTTTATGCCAGCAACTGCGTCAAGTTCTTTTCATTCATATCATATAACCTTCACTGCAAGCAGGAAACTGAGGCACGGAGAGGCTGAGCAAATTCCCTAAGGTCATGTAGCTGACAAGAAGCTAGCCGATCATTTTTAGTCTGTGGACTTCTTTACTTAGATGAGTGTGCCTACCCACAGTTCGGTGACACCGTTTATTCAGCTGATTTTATGCAACACCTAACAGGTACACAACAGACAGAGATATGTACAGGTAGTGTTTTCTCATAGCAACGAAAAACCATCAAAGCTTTCTACTGATTATATCTGCTAAAAGATTACCATTGAATGTTAGGGTTGTGTTGTCAAAGATGTCAGTGAGCATGGGAAAGGGAGACATCACCAGTTGAGTTAAGCAGCAAATGAAAATGTCAAGGTGGGAAAAGAGGTTTATGTCAGTGCGTTATGTGGGAAAGTCCAAAGTGCCATCATGTCCTTAGCGGGCTCCTCCGGTTTGAACGCCTTTCAGTAACATTTGCAGGTCATTGTATTTCAACTTTGCTTTCTTTCTAAGCAGCTCATGGCGTAGTAATTGAAATACCCTTATTAATTTTGGGCTAGTTTATCATTATTTCACATATCTTTTTTCCTTGTTCTATTTTATATTTCCCAATTAAAATACTAATATTCAGTTTATATATATAGCTTTTCATACTTACTCCATAGCATAACTTAGTATGAATATTGTATTTTCAGTTAGCCCCTCCTCCATGTCTACTGTGGGAAACAAACAAAATCAGAAGAGAAAAAATATGCCTGGCTATGTGATTATGTTCATCCCAGTGAACCTGTCTGCTTCTGTGTGATTGAGATGCAATCCGTTTCTGCCACACCTCTCGTTTCCTCCCAGGAAACAGTCCCAGTTGTCTAAAGAGTCAACACCTTCTGACAGGCACCATCTGGCCAACCATTCATTAAATCCCACGATGCTGCTCATGAATTTTCCTCTACCCGTGACCAGTGACACTGTCGAGAGCTGAGGTGACTTAAAGCAATATCGTGCTCCTGTTTGGATCACCCAGGCATCACCAAGCATGAGTCCTCGGCAATGTCCTGCCTGGAATGTAGGCTTGCTATATAAATTTCATACTTGAGGACATTTTGGAAATTCAAAGTTGAGGAGTACAAATAGCGAAAGAATGAAGGTTTTAAAGAGTAAATTATAAATTATGGAAATGTTTTTGTTTGGTTTGAGTGTGGAAAACAATGGGGAAAAGTATTCTTTTGGAGTAAAGTTTTTTTGTCTACGGCCATACCACCCTGGACGCGCCCGATCTCGTCTGGAGTAAAGTTTTTGAGTGTTGACTAACAAATGGGGAGTCATGATTTGGATTTATTTATTGGGTCACATCTAAAAGTCCCTTCTGCTTTCTTGCCCTATTAGTTACTTTCATTCAGTCGGTTTCTCTCATTTCACATCTCTATACCCAGAGGTCATGTGGACTAGTGGAAAGGAGAGAGAATGTAAAGACAACGCAAGCTTGTAAGTAACAACTTGTACTATTTCTATTTACATGATCCTGTAGTGTTACTTCTGAATATTTCTTCTCTTGCTTTTACCAACTGACAATGGGACAAAAGTCCCAAACCAGCTGTCCCCATCTCATATGGTTTCTAGAAAGCACAGTGTCTGTAAATATCAGATAAGCTAGTGCATGTGAAAAAGCATACCTTTTCATGGAGCAACTACTTCGGGTTGTGCAATATTACAGATGTGGGGATGTCCAAATAAAAAGTGTTAGGCTGCTCACACAGAGCTTGCAGTCCAGTGCAGAGGTGCATACAAGAATAAGAAAAAAGAGGGACAAACCATTAAGATTCCTGAAATCAAGGCGTGAGGAGCCACGATAACACTGGAGGAGCCCAACAGAGGGGACAGGAGATTGGGTATTTGGACAGAGGGGCCAGCATGTGGGCAAACAGAGAGGTGAGAGGTAATGTGGTACTTTTGAAACCTGTAAGGAATTAAAACAAATAAAACTTTTGGCAGAGAAAGGGCAGGATGTGAGATACAATAAGAGTCTTTCACTACGACTAGGAAACTGAGGCAAGGAGTGGTTAAGCTGCTTCCCTAGAGTCACATGGCTGATGAGCAGCCAATCATCCTACCTACTGACTTCTTGACTTCGATCCAACTGTCTGCCTACAGGCGGTGGCAGCATTTATTTAGTTGGTTTTATGAAAACGCTGTAGAGTGGTTCCTGTCCAGTTTTTGTTTGCTATGGAAAGCCATGTGGGCAATGGGAGTGTGTTGCAGCATTTCAAACAGGGGACTGAAATGATTAGAAACACCACGAGAGGCTGTGTTAGGGGAGGTGGGAGGAATGATTAGAGGGGGCTAAGCCCAGGTGTCAGAAGCTCACTCACTCAGGCGTCCGCAGGGATGGTACCTGCTGGAGACGATGAGAAAAGACTGGAATAGTGACAGTGATGCTAGAGAGGAGAGGAACCATCAGAAAAGTCGAGGGTGGACTAGCAAGGCTTGTGGTCATGAGAATCAAATTAATGCAGAGGATCTAGTGTCAGATGAATGTTCCAACCTATCTCAGGCTCACATGTTTTAGGCTCACTTTTTTCCCTTCTAGTTTTCTTATAAGGAAGATCTTTTTACCCATTTTGTGGGAGTTATTTGACCCAATGTGAGTCTTGGAAGGATTCCTCTGAAATTTTTCTGATGCCAAGAATGTTTCCAACAACATCACGTTTCTAGAGTAGTTCTGCTCCCAAACTGTGAGCTCTATGAAGGCAGAAAACAGCCCTGCTCCCCCCCACCCCACCGTTGTATCCCTAATACATGTTTGTTCCCAAACCGATGCCCAGGAACTACTTGCTGGATGCACTGATGATATATCGTGCAGTGCCATGCATACAAGATGCCTTGAGAAATCAGAAAGATAGATCTAGACAGTGAAGTAAAAACGTTCCACTCGTGTAAGCAGTCTCACCAATGGTAACAACAATAATAGTGGAAAACATTTGTTGAGATCTTGTAAGTAGCACATGCTGTGATACATGTACTTTGTGTGCATTGTCTGATTTAATTTTTATAGGAACACTGTGTGTGTGCTGTTTTCATTCCTATTTTGCAGATGAGAAAAACGAATATCAGAAATGACACGTCTAGTGAGTGGCAAAGCCTTGGTTTCCATCCTGGGCTGTTATTTAGAGGCAAAACCCCAAGTTCTGAGCTGCTATGCAGGATTTAATGTCCTCTTGTATGATGCAAATTTTGTGAAAAGGACAATTTAAATAGGTTAATTTTTTCTTTTATTATTACATTGTTATGTTTTTCTTCCTTCGATGATTTTGCATCACTTTTCAATACATATGCCCAGATTTTGCAGGCATGGGTGCTATGCACCCTCCCCTCTCCCTGTTCCTCCACTGCTCCCTCCCTGAGTGATGGCATGTAGTCATGATGCTGAAGTGAATGGGCTGAGTCGTTAGGTATATGGGTCTCCACCCCCATGGCATGATGGTCTTCCAGATTCTCCACCCCAGCCTCTCTCATGTGGAGTCTGAGTCTTCATAGGGACTCTACTTCACCTCTCAGGTTCCCACCTTCAATCCCCCTCCATGACCCCTGCTGGTTGGTGGCTAAAGGTGTAGGTATGTGTAGCACTTACATGCAAAATCAGATAATAGGTAAGAGCAGCAGCCACTCCTGGGCAGTGGGACTGGGTGTTATTTATCTCCCCTCTGCATCATTTTGGCCACTCCCTGGCAACTGCTGTACTTGATAAATGTTTGCTGATCTTAAGTATGTAGGTATGTGAGCCATCTTTCTAGAAAACTCACTGCCCCCTTTATCTTCTGTATAATAGACTGAACTCTTTTTTAAAGAAGTATATTTCAACACAGTATTGAGTATCAATACATTTAAACAGACCTGTAAGCATCTTTTCCTTTCTCCCTTTGTGACTTATCTTTTTCCTAATGAAAAAGATAATTTCCTATATAGTCATTATAAACAGGTGCTATTACAAAACTATATACCTCTTATGCATATAGCAGTGCAGAGATGGATGTTTGCTCAGCTTTTTGGTCTCATATGATTAGCTATATATATCATGTAGCTCCCAGTATAAACTGCTCTTTTCTTTAAACATGGCTCTACTTTTTAATGACAAATACTGCAGTACAGTTTCCCTCACTATCCAAAATAGCGTGTTCCTATGAAACCTTTTGTAAGCTGAAATTACTTCTGTAGCAAAGAAGTAATGAATTACCTTTGGACACACCTTGCTAATGGGTGTGTAGAACGAAAGGTGATAAAGCACAGATACCCGCAGATTAAGTTCAAAGCCGCAGGGACTTGATGCTGAGATGCTGAGATGCTGAGTGGGGTTCCCTGGGAAGGAGTCTGGCGGTGCCACGCTCACTGCTTGGGGTGCCTGCTGCCTCTGTAATAGCTCATTGCAAGACAAATGCTGAATGGTACTTTGGCTTTTTGTCTTGTTTTGTAAAGGTGAAAATCCTCATTGGATTTCTTTTGGTTAGCAAAACCAGGCACTTATGTAGGTCTTTTATCTTTTCATTTTATTCCATAGGTTTTTAATGTTTATCCATCAAAAGCTGGGGAGGGGATAAGATATTTCCATCTAACATTGCTAGAAAATGTTAGAATCTCCTAATGTAGGTCTTTTGTAGAAACAAAGTGGTATAACAATCTGTATGCATTAATGTAATTGCAGATTTTGGTAATATGCTTCAATTTCATAATACTTTGGCTAGTCTTAAAAAGAAAAACTTTTCACAATAACTCACACTCTGAATTTGAGATGTCTGTTATGTGTGATATCCATTCCCCTTGTGCCTTGGACTTTGTTTTTTTTTTCATTTCACCTCCAAAATTACATTGAAAACATCTGCTAAGGACTTATTTAAACAGCTAGTTAATGCTTTATAAAGCTCAGAGGTGCGCCCATCTGTTCCAGGAGATTCTCTTTTCTCAAGAGCTCCATCATATTTTCTAACTGTCTGACAGCTGGTTTTGCCTCAAAACTCTTAATTTCTCTTTCTGTCAGTAGCATAGAACCTTACATTAAAGTTTATAACTAATTTTTCTTCCTCTCGCTCTGTTAAGATCAAGTTATTTCCTTCTTTTTAAAGTCTTACTTTTAATCTTTCACTGTTGTTTCAGTTTTCAAAGCCAAGATGTCTTTCCTCTAATCTTCATAGGCAAAGAGAAGTCAGGATGCAGTTCTAGTGGGCTTAATCTCTGGCACCTTGCTCCTGGTGCTGCCCCAGACTCTACTCCCGTGTGCAGGACCCAATGCAAACTCTCACATCTGCTCCACAGGGGAAATTTATGTATCCCTTGCTTGAGAATGCAGGCCAATTGCATTATCACCTCAATCCTCCCTCCTTGGACTATTTCACCTTGGACTGGCAGGAACCAGTCCTCTGTACCTCCTGACTCAGCCTAACCCATTTCCAGATAATCAGCTGGTCCTCTGGAAGCCACCCATCTAGGCTGAGATATCAGAGGTGAGGCTCCTCCCACCCCCCTCCTTTTTGGGCCAGGTACACTCAAGGTGTAACAACTGCCATCTCCACACAATCTCTTTACTATTTCTCTCTCTCCCCTGTGCCCATTTTTTTTTTTTATGTTTTCAAAATAATTGAGAGGGCGCAGGAGTTACACAGTTAATTCTGAGAAATTCTTTTTGTGAACTGTGCATGTGGGGATCTGTTTTGTATTCTTTTTTAAAAAATCCTCACCTGAGGATATATTTATTGATTTCAGGGAGGGAGGGAGGGAGAGACATTGATGTGAGAGAAACATCAATTGGCTGCCTTCTAAATGTGCCCTGACTGGAGTTGAACTCACAAACTTTTGGTGCATGGAATGATGCTCCTACCACCTGAGCTACCAGGCCAGGGCTGTTTCACACTCTTTTGCATATCTGATTCCTAGAATATTGGTACCTTGGTTGAGAGAGAGATATGATGAGCCCTGATTTAACTTCCAGCTACATTTTCCTCGTTGCATTATTTTATTATATGATAGCATTTTAAATGTAGTAATTTTTGCTCTGCCCTTATTACAGAAAATCAGATGGCATCCTGCAAATATTTATTTCTTACACAATCACAGATTAATACCTCATTGGCTATTATTGTTTGTTTGTTAATTTTTTTTGGGGGGGGGAGTGCCCACCAAGATGTAACAACCATCCCATTCTCCACCAGAGTCCTGTTACTCAGGCTCTTCATACTCCTTTCCTGAGTTGCTTTCCAGGACGGGGGAATACTGTTTGCCCAATATGCTCGTTGGAATTTTTTTACATCATAAGAAAATTGTTGTTGTAGTTGTTTTCATATGTAAAGAACCTAACAATTAAATTCTCATTTATGCTGTTTTTTTTTTCCTGATGTAAGAACCCTAATTCCCTCCACTTCCTCTACATTTGACATCTACTGCTCTCTTGACTTTCTTGAATATTTTCTGAGAGGCAGCTACACACTTGGTCTTCTTGCTTTTACTTTATCAAGTGACAAGGCTGCTGGAGGGAAGAGGCACCTCACACATTTCACACTGACTTAAACTTTAGACAAGTTTAGTTTTGGCTGTAATTGGAAATTTAAGAAAAGGCTTATCTCACTCAGGATTGCCTGAGAACTAGTTAAGTCTCTTGGTGTCTGATTCCCTCTCAAAATAGAGCTCTTGTGTCTCAGAAACCAAGCATAGTTTTCCATTTGGTCCTCAACCAAAGAAAATACTGTCAGTTCCAGGGAGTCAAATACAAGACAGTCTGTGCCAGTCCTCCAAAAGAAAAATCGTTCAGCTGGTGACGGTAGACAATCCAGAGTGAACAAAAGGGTGGTGTTGCTTCTCGCCGAAGTAGGCACGGCTGTTTTCGTTTATAATGAAGAAACTAAAAACACAACGACTCCCCATACCGTTGCATGCACACACACAATGGGAGCCATATTTTTTTGTAACCTGGTGCGCCGAGAAAGCTATTTGAAAAGCAAAGGCCAGTAACAATTTGAAAGTTATGCTGACACTTCCTCTACTCAGGGGAGATTCTGCTCTGTGGATTGGGAATTCCATAGTGTTTTTGCTTCTGCTGAACTCTGCCATTTTAGGCAGGAGTTTCTCTGTGGCCCCGTTATTACGCTGTGCAGTGAATGGTAACAGCAGGACTGTTAGTTTCTTAGTGAAATGGAGCTACTGTTAAGCAAGATGTCTGCAGGAAATACCTGCAAGCAAGCTTACCTGCTAGAAGGGAAGCAAGTCTATGTCTCCTCTTTTTAAAAGGAGGTCCATGGACGGTCATTTGTAGAGTATGGTGAAGGAGAAGCATGGTTTTCTTGATCATCCTCACTTGTTTACCTTTGGAGCCTTTTGTTCTTCTGGTTCTCAGTCAACGGGGGGACTCGTTTTAATTTCTTCTCTCACTTAAGGAACGAGAGGAGGGCAGTCTCCTCTGAATGTTAGCCAATACGAACATTGGATAGCCCTCTAGATAGCATTCAAGTTTTATTGTTATCTCTTGCTGAAGAGCTAAATCCAAAGATAGAAATTTCCAGTGGTAGAATTGCAGTTACAAGTGGTAGGGGAAACATTTCCAGTTGTCTCAAACTCATAGTTGATCACTTATTCCATCTACTATTAAGGGAGTCTTGGATCCAAGAATGTATTGAAAGATGGTAGTGATTTCACAGGCAAGCACTGGCAAACTCTAGATTATTCCCATTGTCAAAATTAAACAGAGAGATTCTAATTTGCTTCACAGCTTCATGGGTCATCCTAGTTGGAATCTTTCCTGTTTAGACTTTTACTTAATGTCCTGTTTTCCTGGCAAGGCATGATATACATTTCCTTCTGAAGCTCTGGAGCATCTGGAAAGTTTTCTTCTCCCTTTCACAAATTGCTTTGAAGACACTTAGTAGCAGGACTAAGGAAATTTATTTTCCTGCAGAGCAGATGGGGACGGACAAGAGCAGAATGAACTTTCTCATGTTTTCCAGTGAGAGTCAAGTATTTCCATTCTACTTATTCCTTGCATTTTAAGCCATCATTTCTCATAAGAGATTTTCATAACACCATATGCAAGGCACAAAACTAAAATTCATTGTGCATAAAGAATACGTATTACAAGATTACTCAACTTTGAGAATCATTAAGGCTTTCCCATGCGATAACGTGGATAGTCTCCCGACTGAGTAGTGACTTTGTCTTAGCTTCTTTATTTAGCCAATTTCCCACCTTCCTCTCTTAGCTCCATACCCAGAACAACGACCTTCTAACATCCGTACTCTTGCTATCAAATACTTGGCACTTAATCATGCATTGGTTTATGTTGTTTGTTACCTTCTTTACCATTTTACATTGTATTGAGTATGCATGTAAAATCATGACATTTCCACAAGGATTTATTCTTCTGGTCAAACTGAAAGTCTGACACGTATGTTGCTTCAATCCTCTACTCAATTATGAACCTCAAACCAATCACATATACATACCCAGGTCCTTGAGGTTAGTTTCTTTAGCATCCCCAGCCATCATAACCATTAATGTTAACAAAAGCAAAACGTGGCTGCTGAAAGGGAGGATCTGGGGTGCCTCCAGCATACCAACACTAAAGACATGCTCACTGGTACCCAATGTGGCCGTGGGTCACAGATGGACCCCAGTGCCCCATGTAACCATTGTTTCGGACTTGAGATGCGATAGCTGCAAACAGCAACATCAAAATAAACACTCTAAGGACACTTGGAGCATACCTTAAAATAATAAAGTATAACTACTGAATGCTAGACATAAACAGAAATATCCAATCAGAAAGAGTAACAGTATCTTTTTTAAAAAGCTCATAAAAAAACAAATAAATAATTTATTGTTCAAATCCAATCAAATTTAAATGCATGCATGTGTAAATGAAAGCCAGCTATATATTGTTATTTAGCTACACGTATAAATGTAAAGTGACTACTATAATAAGGAAATTTGTATGTTTACATATCATCTATTATTCATCGTCCATGAAGGATAAGAAGTCTGTGTTGCCCTCTATCATTCTAAACTTAATATTTAGTTCTCTTAAATATCATCATAAGAGATGGTACTAAAATATGATATGAGAGATTTTATATTATCAAAGGCAAGTCTGGAAACTAATATTCATTATGCATCAAGAATGTGTTAGTCATCATATTATATAATTTTAGCTTTCATTTTGTCTTTGAAACTGTAGTGTGAGATTAGATATTGGTATGTTCATTATCTTTAGAATAGAAAAGCAAACTCCAATGAGACTGAATAACTTATCTATAGATACACTTGGGGAGCCCTGGAACCAGGGTTCAATGCCAGGACTGTAAACTCCAAAACCCAGTATTTCCCATCACCCCCAAAACAAAAACAAAACAAAACAAACACTTTGGGAAAATCACACATTTTCACAATGTCAGACTCAACAAAGATTTTTAAGGTGCAAAACAGTCGTTAATGGAAACAATAATCTTCAGTTAAATAAAGAAATTGACATGTCTGTAACATTTTTCTAAGCCTTGATGAACATGAACTTGTCTGGTGTTTCATACCCTTTCCTTTCCACTTCACTACCCACCGTATTGGCCCCACCCAGGCTATAGAAACTTACCCAACTCTCTATTCATGTTTGTCTCACCGAGACCCTCAGCAATCCAGGACCTGTTCCCCACGTACCTTATGGATCTGTTTTATGTTAAAGGTATAGTTCTTAAACATGGAACAGATTTGTTCTGTGAAAAAAAATTAATTGGACAGATTGCAACTCAGAGAAATCAAGCATCACTGTATGTGAGGGTAAGGCAATGGGTTAGAAAAAGGATCTTGAGGGAAAGTCTGCATAACAATGCATAGGACACAGGGTGAGTGTCAGAGACATAGGCCAGGGTTCAGAAGAGTCCTGTGCTTGACTTAGTGCTCCTCTGTTGCCATCTTGAAATTCTTAACAATTTTTTATTTGGACTTGTGTTTTATAAGTGAAGTTTAATAGGATGATGAAGCATGAATGTGAGCAGAGGAGACACACATCATGTGTGTGTCCACTGTTCCTTCCTACCTATTCAAGATTAGTGTTTGTGATGCTCCATGAGCACAGAATTCCAGAGGACCCAGATGTGTGGTAGTTTAGCAAGACTCAAAGTGATTATAAGGTAAGCATGTTAAGACTCTAAGTGACTTTGCTGAGGCACTGATAGCCCCAGGGACCACGCTTTCTGTTCAAGTCAGAACTTTCAAATAGAGAAAAAATTCGGTTGCATTCTAAGAAACATGACCACCAAGAAACCCTATCATATCCTTTCTTATTCCCCTTACTTTCCTGTATTAGCCTATCATAATGAAAATGCAGACATAGAAGGAAAGGGAAAGATAGGGAAACTCATAGTTCTTTTTCTTTTCAGTTCTAACTTACTCATCAGTAAGCTGAAGGCAGAGAATATCGGTAGAATATATGCCTATCAAGAAGTAAAATGATGATAATCACATCAAAATTACAACAAAAACTCTAGAACCATCAGAAATCTAGTTGAATGGAAGTCTGACAACTATGGAATTAAAGAAACCACATCCACCAGACTAGTAGGTGGGGCGGATATGTGGAATTGGCTGGTCCCACATCCTCGTGTGGTGGATAAAAACTTGGGAGGGATATCTCAGGAGTCAGGCAGCCCAGCCCCACACCAGTCCACCCAACCCAGGGTTTTGGTGCCAGAAAGATAAATCCTAATAACTTCTGGGTGCAAAACTCAACAGGGATTGAGTCAGTGGAAGAAACTTCTACAGTCTCAAGCAGTTCTTCTTAAAGAACCCGCACACAGACTTACACAGACTCTCTCTAAGCTCTAGGATTGTGGTAGCAGCTTGAAAAGCACCAGCGGCATACAGAGAGAAACTGAATTGTTTAGCAGAGGCAATTATATATTTTTGAACCCTCAGTCCACAGAGCCACAGAGTCACATGGCCTGAAGGGTGGTGCCATACCCGAGACTCCATCAACCTGGCTAACCCTGCTTGCTCTGCCCTGGAGATTCCCTGAGACTCTGACCCACCCAACTTATGGACCCACGCAAGGTGCCTTTCCATATGAATTGCTGGTCTTGGCTCGTGCTTCACAACTTCCTAAATCTTCTCAAAAAGCAACAGCTGGCCTCTGTGAGCCTCTTGCCTCCCATACCTCTTGCTAAGTGACCCCAGGTCAAGCACTAGCAGCAGCCACCTTAGACTCACAGCTTGGCTTCACTGGGAATCTCCAAGCCCAGCACAAGTAGCAACCATCTTAGATTGCTTTATAGACCAGGCAGAGTGGCCCTGGGCAAAACACAGGCGGGGGCTGGCCATAGGCTGTACCACCTGGGAAAACCTGGAGCCACATCAGAGCACCACCGCACTACCCACACACAGTTGATCCTCCACGGAGGGCACAGGTTGGGTCAGTCCTTGCAATTGACTGGCCTAGGTAAATCCTAGGTAAATCATTGATCTGCCAATAGCAATCAAGGCTCAAATACAAGGGGCGGGTGTACTCAGCCCACAGGAAAAGTACACCTCAACTACCCAGCTTGTGTGTGAGAGAGGCTGTGCCACTGAAACCCATAGGACACCTACTACATTAGGGCCACACTACCAAGACAGGGAGTCAGTAGCAGCCCTACCTAATACATAGGAATAAACACCAAGGAGGTTGCCAAAATGAGGACACAAAGAAACATGGCCCAAATGAAAGAACAGATCAAAACTACAGAAAAAGAATAAACAAAATGGAGATAAGGCATCCGTAAGATGCAGAGTTCAAAACACTGGTTGTATCCCTGGCTGGTGCGGCTCAGTAGATTGAATGCTAGCCTACAAATCTGGGTCACCATTTCGATTCCCAGTCTAGGGAAAATGGCTGGGTTGCAGTCCTAGTCCCCAGTTGGGGGCATGTGAGAGTCAAACAAACCTTGGTGTCTCTCCCTCTCTTTCTTTCTCCCTTCCCCTTTCTAAAAATAAATAAATAAAAATCTTTAAAAAAATAAAATAAAATAAAAAAACAACCCACTGGTTTTAAGGATGCTAAAGAATCTTAGTGAGGACCTCAACAGCATAAAAAAGATCCAGGCAGAAACAAAGGATATACTAATTGAAATAAAAAACAATTTATAGGGAAACATCAGTAGAGTGGATGAAGCCAAGAATCGAATCAATGATTTGGAACATAAGAGAGCAAAAACCAAGTAATCAGAACAACAAGAAGAAAAAAAGAATCTTAAAAAATGAGGATTGTGTAAGCAGCCTCTAGGACAACTTCATGCATTCCAACATTCACATCATACGTGTGCCAGAAGGAGAAGAGAATTAGCAAAAAATTGGAAATCTATTTAAAAAAATAATGGAAAAACTTCTCTAATTTGGTGAAGGAAATAGACATGCAAATCCAGGGAGCACAGTGAGAGCCAAACAAAATGCAAAGAAGCTCACTCCAAGACACATCATAATTAAAATGCCAAAGGTTAAAGATAAAGAGAGACTCTTAAAAGCAGCAAGAGGAAAGCAGTTAGTACCTACACTGGAATTCCCATAAGACTGTCAGCTGTTTTTCAAAAGAAACTTTGTATGCTAGAAGGAATTGGCAAAAAAATATGTAAAGCCATGAAAAGCAGGGACCTATAGCCAAGATTGTTCTCCCAAGCAAAGATATTATTTAGAACTGAAGGGCAAATAAAGAGCTTCCCAGACAAGAAAAAATTAAAGGAGTTCATTATCACCAAACATTATTGTATAAAATGCTAAACGGACTTATTAAAGAAAAAGAAGATCAAAACTATGAGCAATAAAATGGCAATTAATACACATCTATCAAGAATTGAATCTAAAAAACAAACGAAGCAAATAAGAACACAGAGAGAATCATGGATATAGAGTATGTTTTATGTTTGTCAGATGGGAGGGGGAATAGAGGAATAGGCAAAGAGGTGACAAGATTAAGAAGTACCAACAGGTAGTTACAGAATAGCCATGGGGATGTAAAGTACAGTATAGGAAATGGAGTAGCCAAGGAACCTACACATGATCTTTGGACATGAACAATGATGTGAGGATTACCTGAGGGAATAGGGAGTGGGTTGAGGAGGGCAAAGGGGGAAAAGTTGAGACAACTGTAATAGAATAACTAATAAAATATAATTTAAAAAAATGAAAGATTTCTATCCCTCCCCACACAAAAAAATAGGTACTCTATTTGTACATGGGATGCAGAAGAAAGGAAAGAAAATTACAATACTAGCTTGAAAAAGACTGAAGAAGAAGGAGGAGGAGGAGAATAAGAATAAGAATAAGAATAAAAATAAAAATAAACGCTGATCAGGTGGCTCAATTGGTTAGAGCATTGTCCCATATGCCAAAAGTTTGCAAGTTTGATTCCAGTCAGGGCACACACCTTGGTTTTGGGTTTGATCCCTATGCTGGGTGTGTACGAGGTGGGCATAGCATGTTTCTCTCTCACATCAGTATTTCCTCTCTCTCTAAATATGTTCAGGCGAGGATTAAAAAAAGTAAAATAAAAACAGTTTTTTATGTGCAGCATTTCCATTGCTTTGGTAAGAATGAAATATATATGCAAGTATTGATACAAGCTATGAAAAAATTATGTAATTCAGTGATTCTGCTTAAGAATTAAATATTCTTATATTTGCATTTAAAACTGACATTGCATAATATAAAGATGAACAGTGAAATTCATGCTAATGTTGTAAAATTTTAATTTGTTTTTACTTAGAAATTTAAATAGCAACTGAAAAACACCACGACAAATCAAGAGAGAGATTGCAGAGTTTAGAAAAAAGACGTACATTTTAGTAAATTTAATGGCATTTTTCCTGCTTTTGAAATAAGGGGCCCACATTTTCACTTGACACTGGGCCCTGCAATTCATGTATCTGGCCCTGGTGTGATGCCTCGCTTCCCTTCCTGAGAGTCAGCTGCCAGGATTATACTGCAGCAAGGGAGATTGGTAGGAAATATTCTGGAGACATTGGCCAGCCCTAAGAAAGAACTCTCATGGACTTAGGAGTTCACCAGTGTGCAATGGTCTTTCCTTCTGCCCCTCCACCCCTGCACCTACCCACCCAATTCACTCTAAAGAGAAACCTATGAGAGTGTGGGCCCTCCCCCCCACACTGGATTTCCCATTGGTTTTAGGCCCTTGCTCTATGAACAACAGACTGCCAATGGACTTGCAAACACCAGAGGAAAGGACCCAACTGGAGAGCAGCCCGGTAAACATTGGATCCCCAGGAAAAATAGAGGGCAATCTTGAAACAAACTACTGAAATTCTTGCACAATCAAGCATTTGGAAAATATATCAATGATTGCTACGTGGAAAACTGTAGAACTCTAAAAAAAGTGTGACAAGAATTAATGGGGTAGGAAAAAATCACCAGGATGTACTACATTGCCTTTCTCTACACCTTATAATGCTAATAGTCTCTGTGGGGCTAAATAAAATTGTTCTATGACTGTTTGGAGGATGGATGAGGGAAAGTACAGCAAAGGAGCTCATCATCTAGCATAAGAGGAAGTCAATAGACAATGTCTGACACTGATGAATCAAGGACTCACAGGGTCACATTATTGAAGAACCTGGAGATAAACTCCAGAACAAATAGACAAGAAAGTAAAAGCGATGCTTCTGGGGAACATGGCTGGAGGCAGTGAGGGGCTGAGACAGCAAGCAGGGGACAGTTGTTTTTTTCATAAATGTTTTGTATCTATTTAATTTTTAACCCCTGCACATGCATTGCATTGATAAATCTTTACAGTAAAGAAAAAAATATGGGAAAATGAAAAGAAAATGATATTGGTTATGTCACAGAACTCCCAGGAACACTGGATGTCGCTCTGCCTGGTAGTTGGGCAGGAACACGTGAAGTGTCCTGGTGGGACAATGCTGCTCCGTCTGGCGGGCAGTGCGAGGCCCCCTGGCTCTGCCTTGGCTTCCGCAGTGCCGCAGGACAGTACTGGCAGCACACGTTCTCCACGGTTCCTGCATCCTTCTGTCAGGGCCGCCAGGCCCTGGGTGGGGGATGTTGGTGTCCGGTTGTCTGAGACTTGGTCGTGTGATCATGAACAACAGCCAGTTTGGTGGAGGTGGCAGAAAAATGGCCTTTTAGTGTAGGAGGAGGTGTGCTCTGCCTTCCCCAAAAATTCATATAGCGAAGTTGTCTCTATCTAGGAAAGAGATTCAGATGTTGGACAGTGGAGAGGAAAGTCACATGTACACTATGGTTATTTCCTGATGAAAACACCAGCCATTCACAAATAGTTTATTTTTCTTCCTCTCCGTCAGGCAAATTTTTAGGGAATCTTAAGCTTTTGAGGGGAAGGTACATGATTATCTATGTATCTATGTATCTATCTATCTATCTATCTATCTATCTATCATTTATGTCTATTATCTTATGTCATCATCTTTTTTTCTCTCTCTGTCCACCTATCTGTCATTTCCCTATCAGTAAATCTACCTATCTCACACTAGGTCCACGTGTTGCCATTAGTAAAAGAATGATATGATATGGCAGCTGCTCTGGGAAAGTGTGTTTGTGTCTGTATCCAGTAGAGCGATTGGAAGCACAAATTCCAAGGGAAGGGAGAGCACTCTACAAATCAAAAGCTTGCAAACAAGAAATAGATTTAAAAAATCATTACGCATGCAAAAGGAAAATAGAACACCCCCAAAAGAAAACAATGTCTTCTCTCATTTTCCCCTTCATTAAGACTATGAAGAGTGAACAGCACCCTTCCAAATAATTCCAGTCACGAAGTACAGAGATTGAGACATGCTGTGGAATTGCCTGTAACCTCTGTAGGGAATGCACGTGATGTTCATTACAAAACCCTGGGGCGAATAAAGGGCTCTGCCTCAAGGAACATACTTAAGAAGTCAATGCAAGACCTGCCATTTCTTCAAACAAATCCCAGTTGGAAGTTTGGTGACCGGGGAATATCAGCTTTATATGCTGTTTGTTGAGTTGGCTCATTAAACATAAGTTTCTATTAACTAACTTTTATTCTAGTGATTTTGGGTTTTCAGTGACACTAAGAGGGTTGACAGACACGTTTGTTGCATATTTCATGTTCTCCCCAAAGCTCCGGCATTGTGAGGAATCGGGTGGGGAGGGAAGGAATGGATGTGCCAGCAGAATTGGTTTTCCAGGAAAACAGTCTGAGAAGTGTGTGGCAAGGGCCAGCCAGCCATGCTGTTCTAGGTAAGCAGTGTGTATTACACATTTGCGTGTATTTACAGCATATCGTATATGGAAAAAGCACAGCAATATCTTAAATTTGAGCAAGTAATAATTTTGCAGCTTTCTTCCTCTTACTAATTCTAGGTTTGTTGTGCTGTAGGATTTTCAATAAAGCCCTCTGAGAATACTCCTCCACCTGGATTTAAAGTAATTTGCATTTCCTCTAAGTGTGAAACCAATTCACTGCGGGTAGAGACCTAAGTAATTACAAATATCAGATGCAATTTTCAATTTCATTTCTTGTCTGAAAGTGGCATTCATCGAAAAATGTAACTATATGTGAGCATATCAAGAGTTTGTTTGCTTGAAGAACAAAACCCTAGCAGATAGCTGGTGAGCTACGATCAGGTGAAAAAGTCAGTCTAATCCTCACGTTTAATGAAGTTGATAAAGAAAAATCATTAATTCAAATTTTTGGAGATATGTGTTCATGCTGGGCATAGAGGAAATGAGGGTTTAAACAGGTGGCCATGCTATTTGGGAAAAAGCCCGATTGATTTTAAACTGCAATTCAGAGTGAAGAACAGAATGTTGATACTAGCAGCGTCTGGCAGGCAGCTCAGTGGAACATTTAGCCTTGCTAGAATTAGGCTTCATACCAACCTGACAAGGTTTATTTCCAGACTGGAAATCTGACAGAGATGTAGGAAGTAGTACGTTCGTGGTTAGGACTTGAAGCTGGCCAAACAGCTCTTGACCATCCTCTGTGTTAGGGCCATCTACGATTTGGGGGAAAGGAGGGAAGTGGTGTAAGGGAAAAAAGGCAGGGAGATTTACCATTAAATTAAAATAATTCAGGCATGCTTCTTACTTTTAACCAAGTTACACAGAAACATTCTGGGAAGGAAGGTATTGTATAAATAAAAAAATCCGGTTGCTTCTTCTGCCACGTGAATCTTGCCTGTTTCCATTGTGTCCATGGGTGTAAGTTCTATTTGGTGGGTCTATGTAGAAAAATGTAATCCTTCTTCCTCAGGATACCCCTTTGCACTTTCAAAGGCAGCTATGGTGTGCTCTGTAACTACTTCTTTTGAAGATCAGATATTCCTGTTTTCTTCAAGCATCCCTCCTCACAAAATTTCAGTCCTTTCATCACCCTGTAATTCCTCCTTGAATTCATTCACTTATCAAATATTTAGTGTGCACTAACTTGTATGTCAGGCATGTCTACTTCTAGGGTACAGAAATAAATAAGACAGGGTCCCTTCCATGAAAGAGTTCTGGGGCTAGTGGATAAGATAAGTGAAAAAATAGATATGGTAATATGCTGTAATAGATATATGCATGGAGTATTATGGGAGAGTTGTTTGTCTCTTGTAGAAACATAAGCAAAATGTCTCAGGTCAGGTTTGACTGGTATAGAAGAGATAGGATTACTTATATCTTAGACTTTTGAATATACTCATGTGCCCCTTTTCATACTTTATGACATTGAGCTCCCTTTTTCATGTACTGTATATTTTATTACCTATGCTATTACATTTGTCCAATTTTTCCCCCATGCCCCTATCCACCTGGTATCCCTCTTCCCTCTAGCAATTCTCCCCTTAGTTCATGTCCATGAGTCACGTGTATAAGTTCTTTGACCTCTCCATTTCCTATGCTATTCTTAACATGCCACTGTTTATTTTGTTCCTACCAATTATGCTTCTTGATCCCTGAACCAATTCCCCCATTCTCCCCCGACTCCTCCCAGCTGATAACCCTCTAAATGACCTTTATTTCTGTGATTCTGTTCCTATTCTGGTTATTTGCTTAGTTTGTTTTTTCAATTTTTATTTTTTTTTAAGATTCAATTGTTGATAGTTGTGAATTTGTTGCCTTTTTAATGTTCATGGGTTTTGAAAAATATTTTTTATTTATTTTTAGACAGAGGGGAAAGCAAGGAGAAACACAGAGAGAAAAACATCAATATGTGGTTGTCTCTCACATGCCCCCAACTGGGGACCTGGCCATCAACCCAGGCATGTGCCCTGACTGGGAATCTGACCTGGGACCCTTTGGTTTACAGGTCAGCATTCAACCCACTGAGCCACACCAGCCAGGGCATAATGTTCATGGTTGTGATCTTCTTCTTATTAAAAAAAAGTCCCTTTAACATTTCATGTAATAGTGGCTTGGTGGTAATGGACTCCTTTAGCTTTACCTTGTCTGGGCAGCACTTTATCTGCCCTTCCATTCTAAATGACAGCTTTGCTGCATAGAATAATCTAGGTTGTAGGTCTTTGCTTTTCAACACTGAATCCTTCATCCAAGTCCCTTCTTTCCTGCAAAGTTTCTTTTGAGAAATCAGCTGATAGTCTTATGGGAACTCCTTTGTAGGTAACTCTTTGCTTTTCTCTTGCTGCTTTTAAGATTCCGCCTTTATCTTCAACCTCTGACATTTTAATTATGATATGTCTTGCTGTGATCCTCTTTGGGCCCAACTTGT
>PVKM010005555.1:0-47394 GCA_004027735.1 Carollia perspicillata
TTTTTTTTGAATTATTGTTTCTTTGTTCTTTTCTGTTTGGTTGTTTCTTTCTTCCTTTTGGTCCACTCCATTGATTTGAGTCCCGGCTTTTTTCCCATCACTGTTGTTTCGCTGTGCATTTTCCTTCATTTCACTTAATGTAGCCTTCATTTGTTCATCTAATTTGAGACCAAAATCAACCAATTCTGTGAGCACCTGATCACTAGTGTTTTGAACTGTGCATCTGATAGGTTGGCTATCTCTTGGTCGCTTAAAAGTATTGTCTCTGGGGCTTTGAGCTGTTCTGTTTGAGCCAGTTTTAGTCAGGTGGCGCCTGTTACATATGGTTTGTGGAGCCTTAGGTGTTTACCAGGGTGGGGCAACCCAGTCTCTGGATTGTGACGCTGTCAGTCTGGTTGAATGGTTGTCAGATGCCTGTAGTTTAATTTTCTGTGTTCTGGTTGTATTATTGTTTGTAATCTTTGCTGTCCTTAATCTTGGCTGTGCGAAGAGGCACAGTGTTTCCACCTTCACCTTCATCCTGGCTGGAGGTTCCCATTCTTTTATTTTGTGTCTGTGAATTGTGTGGTCAGAATTTACTGACAAATTTCCTGGAATGCAGTGCAGTCTGGACCTCCTCATCACTGGTTACACAGCTCTTCCTGAAAGTGGATTTGATAAGGAGGGGCACAGACTGGCCTGGAAGAAAGTTGGGGATCCCAACCACAGTCTGATGGAACAAAGATACTTTGTCAGGAGGCAGGAGGGCCATGTTCCCCCTAAAGACCAGCCTGGGCTCAGAGCTCCCAGCTCCTGCAGGATGAGTCCCTCACCAGCTGCTGGAAAACTAGCCACCGGGTTAGCTCTTTCTTAAATGTTTTGTAAAATTCTCCTGTGAAATCATCACGTCCAGGGCTTTTATGTGATGAGAGCTTTTTGACTACTGCTTTTGACAGCCCTTATTAGTTTGTTCAGGCTTTCTGCTTCTTCACTGAGTTTGGAAAATTATATTTTTCTAGAAATTTGTCCATTTCACCCAGGTTTTCATATTTCTTGGCGTATAGTTCTTTGTAGTAATTTCTTACAATCCTTTGTATTTCTGTGCCATTAGTTGTAATCTCTCCTCTTTCATTTCTGATTGTGTTTATTTGGGTCTTCTTTCTTTTTTTCTTGATGAGTCTGCTTAAAGTCTTGTCAATTTTGTACATCTTTTCAAAGAACCAGCTTCTGGATTTATTGATCTTTTGGATCATTGTTTTAGTCTCTATATCATTTAATTGTGCTTTGATCTTGGTTATTTCCTTCCTTCTACTCACTTTGGGCTTTGCTTGTTGTTTCTCCAGTTCTTGTAGATGAAGGGTTACGTTGTTTATTTGAATGTTTCTATTTTTTTAGGTAGGTCTATATGACTATGAACTTCCCTTTCAAGATTGTATTTGCTGTGCCCCATAAGTTTTGGCCTGTTGTATATTCATTTTCATTTGTTTCCAGAAACTTTTTCATTTCTTCCATGGATCTCATTATTAACCCAGTAATTATTTAATAGCATGTTGTTCAATCTCCATGAATTTGAGTGTTTGAGTTTTTTCCTTGATGTCGGTTTCTAGCTTCAGACCCCTGTGGTCTCAGAACATGCTTGATAGGATTTCAATTTCCTGAATTGGTTGAGGCTTGTTTTGTGTCCTATCATGTGGTATGTATATGAATATGTTCCATGTGCATTTGAAAAAATGTGTATTTTGATTTTTTGGGATGAAAGGTTCTCTATATATCAGTTAAACCCATTTGATCTAGGGAAATGTGCAATGCTGCAATATCCTTGGTGATATTTTCTTTAGAAGATCTATCCATTTTTGACAATGAGGTGTTAAAATCCCCTAGTATAAGTGTGTTGCTCTCTGTATCTTTCCTGAAGTCCTCCAAGCTTTTCCTTGTATATTTGGTTGCTCCTATGTTGGGTGCATATATGTTTTGAATGTTTATGTCTTCTTGATGGATTCTTCCCTTGAGTATTATGAAGTGTCCTTCTATCTTTACTTTTATGGCCTTTATTTTTGAAGTCTACTTTGTCTGAAATAAGTATGGCTACTATGGCTTTTTTTCCTGCCTGCTTGCTTGGAATATTTTTTCCAACCTTTCTCTTTCTGTCTGTGAAGGTCTTTTGTTCTGAGGTGAGTCTCTTGTAGGCAACATATGTGTGGGTTTTGTTTTCTTATCCATTTTGCTACTCTATGCCATTTGATTGGAATATTTAATCCATTTACATTTAAGGTTATTACTGATAGGTACTTATTCATTGCCATTTTATAACCTTTGTACCTGTGTTCCTTTCTCTCTCTCTGTCTCTCACTGTTTTTCTTCCTTTTCTAAAAGCAGTCTCTTTAGTATATCTTGTAGTGTTTGTTTCATGGAGGTGTATTCTTTCAGCTTTTTGTTTTTCTGGGAAATGCCTTATTTTGCCTTCCATTTTAATTACTTGGAATATTTCTTGTCATTCCCTTCTGGCTTGCACTGTTTCTGTTGAGAAGTCAGCTGCTAGCCTTATCAGGGCTCCCTTGTATGTTACTTCCCATTTCTCCCTTGCTGCCCTTAAGAGTCTCTTTGGAATTTTGCCATTGTACTTATGATTTTTCTTGGAGTATACCTCTTTCAGTTTCTCTTCATTGGAACCCTCTGTGCTTCCTGGATTTGCATGACTTTTTATCTGATCAAATTAGGGAAATTTTCCTTCATTTCTTCTTCAAACAGGTTTTCTCTCCTTTGCTCTTGTTCTTCTGGTATCCCTATTTTAAGGATGTTACTATGTTTCATGTTGTCCTGCAGTTCTCTTAACCTCTCTTCATTCTTTTTGAGTCTTTTTTCCTTTTCTTCCTCTTTCTGGGTGTTTCTTTTCTAACTGTCCTTCAGTTTGATGATTCAATCCTCTGCTTCACCTAGCCTGCTTTTGATTCCTTCTGCTGTGTTCTTCGATTCAGAAATTGTAATATTCATTTCCTCCTGACCCTTGTTGATAGTTTCTATTTTCTTTTTCATGTTGATGTAATTTGCTGTAAGTTCATCACAGTTTCCCTGTAGTTTTTGGCAATTTTCGGTGAGCTTATTGAGCTTCCTTACAACCATTGTTTTGAACTCAATAGCTGATAGTTGACTTGCCTCTTTCATTTAGCATTGTTTCTGAGGATTCCTCCTTTTCTTTCATTTGGGGATTGTTTCTTTGTCTTCCCATTGTTTGTGAGACTCTTCTTGTTAGCCTCTGCTTCTTAAATTGATCCTTTTTGACTCCCTGGGTTTGTGGTGTGAAGTTATATGACAGTAAACCTGTGAAATTCAGTGGCGCAGTCTCCTTTATCTCCTTAACTTGATGATCTTGGGATTCCCTTTATGCTACTTATGTTGGCTCTATGGAATAATTGGGTTTTGAATGCTGTTGGGTCATTCTTTGGTGGGTCCTTCCCTCCTGCTGGTTGACCTAGGTTCAGTGTGCCCACCATGTCTTGTATGGTATTGTGCAGGTGCAGTCACTTAGTGCTGAAGCTGATTCTTTTGTTTGTCAATGGTTACAAGGCTTTTTTACTGCTATTGTTCAGTTGTTTATTCCAGGTGATGACACGATTTAGTTGTAATTGCAGTTTGATCCTGGGAGGAGTTTAGTGTGGCTTCCATTCACTCCTCTGCCATTTGCTTCTCTTCTGAATTGTAGATTTTTCATAAAGGTCCTTTATTAGGTTAAGAATATTCCTTCTATTTCTAATTTTCTGGGAGTTTAATGTGGAATAAATGTTGCGTTTTCAAAATGTTTTTACTATGTCTTTTGAGATGCCTGTGTGGTTTTCTTTTTTAATTTAGAAATATGATGAACTACATTGATTGACTTTCAAATCATAAACTAACTCTGCACTTGTTTCTGGGATATACCTCACTTGGCCATGATGTATTATCTTTTTATGTGGCACTTAATTTGCTATAATTTTGTTTGGCTGTTTTAAATCCATATTTATTGGGATGTTGGTCTGTTGTTTTCTGTATTGTAATGTCTTTGTTTGGCTTTGTTATCAAGGTAACACTGACCCCCTAAAATGGGTGAGAAGTATTTCCTTCTTTACAATTTTCTGGAAAAGTTTATGTACAACAGAATTGGTATTTGTTTTCCTTAATGTTAATAATAAAGCTGTCTGGATCTGAAGTATTCTTTTGAAGAGTATTTTAAAGTAAAATTTTAATTAAAAAAATAGAGACAAGGCTCTTTCAAGTTATCTGTTTACTCTCGAGTGAGCCTTAATAATGTCTTTCAAGAATTTACTTATTTTGTCTAACTTGTCAAATGTATTGGCCCAAGTTTTTCCAGTATTCTCATATTACATTTAACATTTGTAGACTCCGCAATTATATCATAACTTCTATTCCTGATATTAGTAATTTGAGTCTATTTTCTTTTTTGTGATCAATCTGACCAGGAGTTTATTAATTTTATTGATCACTTAAAAATACTTGCTGCTTTTAATTTTATTGACTTTACTATTTTGTTTTTCTATTTCCTACTCATCGACTTATGCCCTGATCTTTATTATTTCCTTTCTTCTGCTTACTTTGGTTTTAATTTGCTCTTTTGTTCTATTTAAGGTGGAAGCTGAGATAATAGATTTGAACTTCTTTCTTTCTAACCTAGTTTAATGTTATAAATTTCCATTTCAAGCATCGCTTTATCATCATCCCACCTATTTTGATGTGTCATATTTTGGCACTCAACTCACTTTTTTTTTTCATTATGAGTCATTTTCCCTGCCTCTTTACATGTGGGTCATTTTTTTTTGCATGACATGCATTATTGATTTTTTCTTGCTGTGTGCTGGCCATTTTCATCTTCCTGTATATATTTTTCAGCTTTGTCTGGGACACAGCTAAATTACTTAGGAGCAGCTTGATTCTTGCAGGTCATGCCTTTAAACTTTCTTAGGGGGAATTGGAGCTATGTTTACTCTAGAAGTAATTATTCCCTGCTCTGAAGCAAGACTCTGCCTAATACCTCATGGTTTGTGAGGTGTTCAGTCTGGTTGGGGGGAAAGACAGTGTTTTGGGCCTATGTGGAAGCTAGGTATTTTTTCCTTTGATCCTCCTGTTAGGGCATTCTTTCTGGGCTCTGGTAGTTCCCCACATGCATGGGCTGATCATACTTCATAGTTTTCTGGAATTGTCTCTCTGTGTAGCTCTCAGTTCCTTCAGGTCCTCTGTATGTACCTTGGTTTCTTTGGACTTTTGGCTTTGTTTCCTCAACGCATAGATTCTGCGAGCTGTGCCAGGGTCCTTCTCTGTGCTGAGGCCTGAAGACTTTCTGGGCAGTGACGTGGAAGATTATAGGAATTATTTTTTTCCTGAATCAATGTCTTTTGAATCTTGAAAACTGTCATTTCAGATTCTGTCAGTTTTTCCCCCTGGTTCTTTCAGGTGAGAAGTTCTTTCAGGAGTGACTGGTCCCTGTTACTGCATCGTGGCCATTTAAACCTCTCAATAATTTTACAGGTCAGAATTATTATTACCCCCACTTTACAAATAAGAAAACATCTGCAGTGTTCTCTTAAATAACCTCCCAAGGTCATCCACTAGGAAGTGGCAGTGTGAGAGGGGAACCCAGCTCAGGGTGTGCTCCCCATTCCTGGCTTCTGGCAGAGGATACTGTATGGCCAATGTCTGCTAGAGGGCAGCAGAGGTCCAGTATTGTTTGTATAAATCTGGTGGCTTTTATTCCAGTGGCTTCTTTCCCTTGTTCCTTGTTCTTGGCTTCTGTTCTGTCATAGACTTTATGTCTACTCCAAGCTTTGTTGCCCCACAACTTTGCTTCCTGGATGGTGGGCTGACACAGAGCCCCAGCTACACTGCCCTGAGGGCAGCAGGTTGCAGAGCCTGGTCAAGGGCAATGGAGAGACAGCTGTGTGAGGTTAACCAAAGATGACACACCATGTGGAACAGTTGATTTCTCTTCACTCTCCAGTGTAATTTACACAAAGTTATATAGGGTTTAAAAACACGCTTACAGATTTACATAAATTTACCCTTGATCACAGCTTCAATCGGGCTTGGTAGTCTAGAGTCTCTCTAGCTTCCCTGACTCCACAATCATGGTGATGACAAAGTAGAACAATTAGTCTGCTTATTTTTTTAAAAAATGCCTTCCTGGTCATCAATAGAATATATGAAAATAGTTACATGCCATTCTTCAAGCAGGCTGCTCAAGGAACTAATACAAACTGGTTACTGTTGTTGAAAATTCTGAAACTAAATAATCCATTCACTGAGTGCAGAGGCATCCTTTCTGACATCTTGGAACAATCTTCTTCCTCTGGACACAAATGCAGACCCTAGAGGGACGAGTGGAGGCAGAAGTCACAAGAAATCTGAACAGAATGCAGCTGCATGAAGACTACCAGACTCCCACACGTGGGCATGCTTACCTTTGTATACCATGGAGCCCACTCAGCTCAGAGTCAGTGCCAATAAGCATTTCTAATAAAATTTAATTAATTTCAGATGTATATGTTTATGATTTCAAGACTTTTCAACATTTTTTCATTTATTTATTTTTAAAAGATTTTATTTATTTATTTTTAGACAGAGAGGAATGGGGGGAGAAAAAGAGGGAGAGAAACATCAGTGTGTGGTTGCCTCTCACATGTACCCTACTGGGGACCCAGCCTGCAACCCAGGCATGTGCCCCAGCTGGAGATCAAACCAGCAGCCCTGTGGTTCTCAGGCCAGCACTCAATCCACTGAGCAACACCAGCCAGGGCCATTTTTTCATTTATTTATTCACAAGTGTAAAATATATTTATAGACCCAGTGCTGGTACAATGGTGTGCAAGACAGACATAATCACTGTGTTTGTAGAGCTTGACATCAAGAAGGAAGATCAGTTCACAGGGTACCAAGGGTATGAAGCCAGAAGACCTAACAGAGTCTTGGATTTAAACAAGGTTTCCTGAATAAATGAGCTGTAAACTGGCAGGGCCCCTCTTAGGAAGCATGGAGGAGCCTAGTGAGAGCAGATATCTATAGAGCATGTGCAGGAAGAAGAGTGGACAACCTTGTGAGCCAGCAGTGCCTAGGTCCCTGTGAGCTGTAGGTGAGGGGCTTAGCTCAGGGTTTCATAGGGACACAGAACTGCACTAGATATTTTGAATAAAGAGAGATTGAATAAGGAGATGTGGGGGCTTTTTCAATCATGGAAGAAGCTGGGGCAGTGGAGATCAGGAAGACTCCCTCAAAACTTCCAGAATAGAAATTGAAAGGAAATCATCATCAGTGACCCCACAGCCTGGAGTACCAAAGCAGGTATTCTCAGGAGGATACCTGGAGACCTGAAGGCTGACTGTCCACAGATGCGACTTTCTTGCAATATTCAAAGAGTGATTCTTAGGAGAAGCACTGGGAGGCCAGAGAGAGCACCACCAATTACTACAGCTGCAGGACACAGAAACATACTATTTCTCCTCTTCCGTACTCCAGGTCCAAGTACCAGCACTCATGGACTAAATCTAACCTGGATGTAGGTGGGACAGTGACTCTGTGGCTCCAGGCATATTCCTGAGAAGCAGAGGGCAGTGGAGAAGAAACAAAGAGAAGCTGACTACAATAGACAATCCAGAAAAATTGCTTTTGGAGAAGAACCTTGGTTTGCGTTCTGCCTCTATCAATTACTGGCTATGTACCTATCTCCAGGCCTCAGTTTTCTCCTCTACATAATGTGTTTCATAAAACAAAAGATAAGGTAACACACTAACATTTTTAGTATGCAAGTGTGAATGACTTGTGATTTTATTGTTATTGCTAATAATGTTTTTGATATTATATATTGAAAGTGACTAAAGGATTTTCAAAACAGAGAAGAAATACGCTCATCTTTTTAAAAAGTTGCAATAACTTTAGGGTGTTACTGTGAATGATAGTCACATGTGCAGAGCTAATTGGCTCTGTGACCAGGACCACCAGGATGAGGCTCAGAGCACATCCCACTGGACCATTCAACTCTCATATTCTTATCAAATTATTGTGTATCTCAACACTCCAATTGGTCATATGCATCATGAATGTGGGGTGGATAGGACAATTTCCCCCACTTTTGGCCCATTAAGAATTTACCTTTCTCTAGGGGCCACTGTTGCTGAAACTTTGTCCAGTGGAGTTCATATAGTTTCCTTAGTTCCTGAACTGGGCTTTTTTCTTTCTTCATTTGAGGAGTCACGTGGGTCTATAGGAGCCTTGGAACAGGGTTTACACTCCTACTCAGAGGGAGCAATGCAATTCTGAGAGGATCTTTCTCATGGAAAAAACTTTTGAACAAGGGTGGGAACGAAACAGACACCTCAACAGAGTGTATGTGAAGTTGGGGCTGAGACAGACAATCAGAGGTCCAAGGGCAAGATTCACAGGAAAGTTTCACTTGAAAAACTGAAAGAAAGAAATAAGCGCTCAGAGGTCTAACTACACAGAAACTAAAGGCCAAGACAACTAAAGGATCAGACTCAATCTGGAGTGTGGCTACTGGTAGGCTTCCATGTCCTGGGGGTCTGAGCCTGCAGGAGGAAGGTCTAGAGTGGCTTCCTCACTATGTGAAAGGTGCTATTCTAAACACTGCTCTGTTATAACAATTTAGTACCCATATCAACTTTAGGAAGCAGGTACTACTATTACTATCTGTAGCTACAAATGAAGAAACTGAAGCTCAGAGAGGGTACAGCACCTGCCTCAGGTCACACAGCTGGTGAATTGGATGGCTGAATCTCTGCTAGCCTGGCTCTGGAAGATGTGTCTGGTACTACACTCTTCCACAGATGCATCTGTACCCTTCCTTATCTGCATGCTCTAAAGCTCATCAAGAAGGTACCTGGGAGATTGTTCAGTGTTCTTGAAAAGCCCATCTGCAGGTTTTGTAGGCCTTCAAACCATTCATTATTCATAAAAAATAGTCAATCCAGAGAAGTGGGGAAGTGTTCTGTAGGCTATAAGTATTCTTAGTGCTGTGTGTGTGTATGCATGTGCACGGGGCAAACTCAGGAAAAGGCAAGTTCTAATTATGTCAAAGTCTAGAAGCTAAAAATGCAAACACATTGCATACCTCCTGACAAAATGAATTCTTTTTGTGTATTCATTTATTTTTTATTATTTTAATGGAGGCAATGTTGCCTCTGAGGGTATAAATTTAGAAATGAAGTCTCTGTGTTTTTTATTTTACTAGCATTTAGTAACCAGGAAACTACTGTTCACATCTACAGCCTCTCAGACACACACATACACACACACTCACAGATTCCGAATCACAGATTTTCAAACTTACAAAGGACCTTAAAGAGCTCTTAATGAGTTCAAATGTGTTTTCCTGAATTGTCCATGTCTTAGACTGGACTCCTGTCTCCAAGACTTTGTTTCCTCATCTGAAAACCTACTTATTCTCAGTGGTGTTCTGAAGGTTAAATGCAGGAGTTCACATGGAGAATGTTCACTGGGCTTGGTATGTCCCTCACAGGCCACAGATGTTGGCTCACTTTGTGTTCTCTAAGTCTTCGTCCCAGTGCTAGCAGTGTGCCTGTCAGTGGCTTAGGGTAGTATAAGCCACTGATAAAGGGTGAGTACCCTGGTAATGTAAGGTATTGTTCTTTTTACTGAGATGACAGGCACTCCAAGATTTAGGAGGACTCAGTGTGACCACCAGTCTCATTCTTTTGATGTCCCTTTTCCTGATCTTGCCATCTTTGTGCCAGCTAGGCCTGCCTGCTCAGAAGTGAGATGGCAGAAGCTATTAGGAGGAGTATCGGCCTCCTTTCTTCTTTCCTCTCTATCCCAGACTCCAATCCTGGCTGTAGTGTCCTTATCTGATGAGGATCTCACAGATGGAAAGAAAGAGCAGGTTGGGCCAACCCGTCCAACCACACAGAGGTTTTTAGGTGAGATGGGGGAGAACTTGCCATCCTTTCACTCCCTCAGCATCTCCTTCCCTGGGCTTCCAAATTCCAGTGCTCCTTTTAATTTTCCTTGTCCAAGGATAACCCAGTCCAGTGTATGTACAGGCATCCTGATAGTTTTTCCCCTTTTAGGAGTGGTTCATGCCTTCTGCTATCTTTTATTAACAGGATTTCTATTCTGAGGAAATATCTATTTGGCCTGAATTTATAACTTTATTCCAGAATATTGCCAATGGCATATTCTGAGATGGACAGAGAGATACAGAGCAGCCCATTACCTCCTCCCCATCCCAGCCACAGGAAAAAATATCTCAGAGAGTGGTTAGTCAGGCCTGTCAGACTTTCAGTACCTCCTCCTATTGCCTGAAATCTAGCCAATACCTGGTACTGGGACTTGAGTTTCTGTGATATGAGCAAGGCCTCTGATCCCTCCAAGGACTTTGGACAGAACAGTTTTCTTTGGACTGTCCATGTGGTAGGTACTGAAAAACTCAAGCTGAATGTGACATAGTCTGATCACAGAATTTTGTTTTATAGATGTGCACACTGGGATATAACCATCGTGACTTCCACTCTGCTGCTGAGTTGACACAATAATATTGTAAAGTGACAGGGATGAACATAACTGTTGCCAGAGTCACTAATTTCAGGGGCCAGAGGATATCTATTCCTCTGGCAGTATTCCACTGCCTCTCTGGGTGTCCAAAGTCCTCTGTCTGAGGGGACTCCATGATTAGCAGAAATCATTTCTGCAAGTGCTTCTGTGTGTAGCATGCACACAGCTGGGACTGGATGGACCTCATTCAACAGTGGTAGAAGCCACAGCTTCTTTGGCCTCTCAACAAAGGTGATGTACAGGGCCACTCGGAAGATGACTATCTAGTCAGTGGATTCCTGGTGTTACTAGAAGGTTCTTTCAATGTTGACCCCTTCTTTCTTTGTGGTCCTCAGGCCTCAAGTTCCTTATTTCTCTTAGTCCAGGTATGATGCCCACTCATTCCCCTCAGTCCAGGTCCACCTTTTTTCTCTTAATCTGCTGTAATGGGAAGAAAGTTATCCTTGTGTCCCCTGCTGGGGACTTTTTGCACTGTTGTCTAAAATGTGAGTTTGAGGCCTAGTTTGGGAGTTCAAAAAATCGAATGTTAAATATTTTATTTTCTTGTGTTCCTGCTACATTTTTCCTGATTTTCCTATCATCAGAACAGATTGAAGGAAAATTGGTGGACAAAAATTATGGGAAATAAATACAAAAAAATAACATTTCTATTTATCATTATTCTTCTTTGAAGACTGAAGATGCCCATGTCTGTTAGCTGGGCTGGCCAACACCTTGTGGAAGGTTCATTTGCAGCCATCTTCTGGCACACGTGTGAGTCAGTGCAATTACCACTTCCCCATGGCTTAGCTAACTTTATTTTTTCCAGTGGTGTTTATAAACCAACTTAGACCAGTGATAGCTATTTAAAAGCCTCATGAAGGATTCCCACAATCTATCTGTAATCTCGACTGCAGAGTTAAGAATGCCCCCAGAAGGCGGTGTGGTGAAGTAGGGATCATAACACCTGGGATCGCTGGGTTGCCTCAGCTTCCCCACTGCCTACTCTTGCAGCCATGCAAACTGTATGCTGTCTTTGACACTCAGTAGCTTACTCTGCAAAGCAATGATAGTACAATCTTGTCCTGCTTGATTCACAGGGTTGTTTTAGGAATCCAGTCATTGCTAAGAGAAAGTTCTTGGTAAACTGAGCCACGTTGGACCACCTGTCCTTTTAATTGAAGATTTCCTGCCCCTAACTCTCCTAACCACTAGGAAGTGGGGTAAAAGAGTGAAGGGATGGCAGGGAACATTTTCTCCTATGGTCCTGGGGGTGCCCTTTGATGGAGGCTTGCTCTGAATTGAAGCTGAGTTCAGAATGCAGCCTAATTTGCTGAACAATTCGTAGTCTTGCATAGCAAAAAACCTTGGGGGGCAGTGCAGAGTGTGACTCACACTCTACTTCCTGTTAAAGGAGAATGTTTGGAGAGTTATTCCATTGCTGTAGCCTAGAGGCACATTGTCCAGACACTTGGCTTCCCTTCCCCAGCATTCTTCAAGATCTTTCTTTTTATCCTCTTTCATCCCCAATGCACCAACCAGCTAAGTGAGAGTGAGTGATCAAGAGTCAGCCAGAATAAAGACTCTTCTGTGTCCACGCAGCCTAGTGGCAAGCCTGGCCAGACCCAGGGTTTTTCTTAGACATGGAAACATCAGAATCAAAAGAGCCTGGGCAGAACATCTAGTTTAATGGGCTCTGTTTGTAAATGGGTAAACTGTTCCCAAGCAAGGAAGGGGTTGGAGGAGAATGACATTTCTTGGTAACCTCTTATGTGCAAGCCATGTGTGTGGCTTGCATAATCTCTACAGCAGTCTTAGGGAAGGAACACATTGCCCATTTTACAGATGAGGAAAATGGAGCACAAAGAGGAAAAATGGTTGCCTAAGACCAAACAGTTAGCTTTGAGATGAGACCAGATCTGTTCACTCATGAACTTATTCTTTGAGCAAATATTTAGCAAGGACATGATAAGCAGCAGACAGAAATATTTTGTCTGTCTCTCTAGGCCACCTGTAAGTGAGGGATTTCCTCATATGAATCCAGCCCTTCACTTCCTACATAGGAAGTCCTCAAGGGAGGTGTTGTTGACTCTCCAGTTACCACTATTCCTCTTCTCCCCTCATGCTCAGTTATTCTGATTCTGACCTTGAATCTTCATCCTCAAACCCTCTCCTCAATTCAGAACTAGGGCTAGCACTGCTTCCATAGCCTTGGGCAATCTGACAACATACTGTGAAGTTTTGGCCACAGAACTGCTCTCCCATGGGGCCACAGAAGTAGTTGTGCCTCCCTGGTAGTTACAGCTGCTCTGGGCTCAGAGAAGGAGGCCTCTTGAAGACCTCAACCATGTATATGTAGAAGCATCCCTGATCTTTCCAGGATATCTGTGCTGTGGACAGTCTTCCTGGCCTGAGCAACTTCCTTGCCTGTGTTTTCCCATGGATCTGTATTCCTTATAATTTGGTTACCTCAGGACAGAAAGAAATGGAGTACCAAGGTTTCTCAGGAGGCTTCTGCATCTGTGAAGGTCATTGCAGTGACTGGAATGAACAGGGCATTGCCTAATTCTACATAGACTTACCAAGGAACTTTGCTCCAAATGTAATGTGCTTTTCATTTACAACTACTCAATGAAGGAAACTGTATCATGGTGCCAGAATGAGTAGGCCATATATGTCTTGTAAACCTATATTGAATCTCTTGAAACAAAGACTCTATAGAGTTGAAAGGGACTTCAGAGGGATGGACTTAAGGTATCAGACTAATGGGGTTTGTTTGGAGCTTGGGGAGCTCTCCTCTTTATATTCCAGAGAGACAACTGCTTTTTGTGATCATGTACCCATTCATTCACTTATTTGTTCACTTACTACTATTGGTTGAGCCCTGGATAAAGTTATAAGCTGGAAATAAAGAGCAAAGCCAGATATGGCCCTGACCTTGGGAATTTCATTTTCTGATGGGAGACAGACAATATGTATGTGAAGAAGATAATAGAAGGCTGACAGTTGTTACTAGGCCATGCAAGGCCTTCTGGGTAATGGGACAGGAATTTGCTTCTTCAACTCAAAAGTAATGGGAAATTTTTGAAGGGATTTTAGATGGTGAATGATACAATCATCATGTTTGCATTTTTTTTAAAGCAAATGAATTAAAAGAGGGTGGGAAGAGAGGCCTGGAGAATATTTCGGTAGTACAGGCAGCTGTGATTAAGGTGGTGAGAGTGGAGATGAAAAGAGTGGACAGATTTGAGGGATGTTTAGATTAAAAACACAAAACACCCCTGCCAGAGGATCTGTCCAACTAACTGCTAATAATCAAGTAACAAAAGTGAATGCTACTCCTGAGATCATCCACTCCAAGTTCCTCAGTATAAAAAGCATAGACCTGAAGGTCTAAGGGCAAGGAGATTTACATGAAACACACAGAAAATTAGATGCAGAGCCCAGTGCAAACTCATGGGAGCCACATTGGGGCCTCACAACACCAGCCAGCTATTGACCAGGCACCATCAGGGGTTACAGCATGTGTTCCAGGGTAGGGGAGAGGACCCCAGTCTCTAGAGGCATTGAAAACCTGGGGCTCTGATTATGAAGGGATCTGGGGAGGTAAGAAATAATATAGAAGGGATACAGGGCATGAGGGTGTCTCCATTCATTGTGCCTACAACATACAATACATGTTTCAGTCAAAGACTGAGAAGGCAGCTGGGTGGAGAATCTGAGAACAACTGGTCTTTGATGCCTTTGGGGTCAGGGCAGATAATGAGATGTAAGAATGAGCTCAGGGTGGCCATTTGCAGTCCATCCTACCCCACTTCCTGGCCTTGAGAGCAGACTTAAAGGTCAGGAGCCTCCTTCCTCAAGCGTGCCATTCCATCTGTATGGCTCCTCAGATGCTAGACCTTCCTTTCCTGGAAGCCCATGCTCTTCCTTCTTCCAGCAGTAGCTTCAATGCCTCCATTGTGGCAGCAGCTGCACCTCGGGGGGGCCCTGGTTCACTCTTTCTCCTCCTCCTTTCTTTGTGCAGGGAGAAGCTCGGCCTGTGAACAGAACTGGGCTGCCTCTTCCTGTGTTCTGTAGCCCCAGGCCCTGATATCACTTTCTGGTTCTCCCTTTCCGTTCTGGGCAGGTGGCTGCCAATGGTCTTATTTCTGTCCTGTTCTGTGAGAGGATTCTGTGAGTGAGCCAGGAAATCTATTCCTCTAGCAGGTGGACACTAGGGGTCATCAAGATCTATCTTCTCCCCATATGTAAAGCCTTCCTACCTGCGCAGATCTTGGCTTTTTTGCAGGATCCGCATTGGAAAATAATAATCCCTGAAGGAGAGTGCTATGCTTTTGATCACAGCATTTGAGACCAAAGTTACAGATGAGTGGGTATGGGTAGTGGAGGGGTGGGAGGAAAAGAGAAAGAGAGAGAGAGAGATCATTTAAAAAAATTCTTCAGGTGAGCTACAACAATCCTTGTAGAATATAACTGTGGAGTCATCCGGTTTGAATGGATAAGCCATTCACTTTGGTATGGGACTTAAACAAGTACAGTATTTTCTGCCTTTGATTTCCTTATCTTCTAACAGAGTCTCAGATGTCTAAGACTCTGTGGGTTGACGATTCTAGGTTTGGGAACTAATTCTTTTTTTTTCCTTAGGATATTTTCTTTTTTTATTGATGTGAAAGTCTTTTTTGTGAAATGTATTTTCTTTTTTTTTTAGAGTGAATCATTATAACTAATAACATTTTTATTTTTTTAATTATTTTTTTATTTTAGTTGTTGTTCAAGTACAGTTTTCTGTCTTTTACTCCCATTCCATTCCATTTCCCTAGTGCTCCCCACCTCCCTCCCATTTCCACCCCCCTTAGTTTTTGTCCATGTGTCCTTTATATTTGGGGAACTAATTCTTGAATGAATGACAGGGACTACACAAGATATACTCAGCACAGGTCTTCCTCCCCTGAACTCCCTGCTTTTCACTATAATGCCATTAAGTGTAAGTTCATGTGATAGGTAAAAAGCAAGATTAAAATTTTTTTAAATGATGACTTTATGAAGACATGGGCACTTGAGCTGGACAAGGGTTCCTTCCAGACCTGGCAGTGCTGTAAGTCCACCCAGCAGGCCCCTGAGACAGGCTGAACCAGTGCATGGTTCATTGTGCTGGAAATAGAGTTCAGTTTTTGTTTCCTGCTCTTGGCTGTCTGGGAAGTCTGTGAGGCAGTGTGCACATAGAGAAGGGTTGGGGGTCTCAATGGGGAGTCCAGAGCCACAGGCCACAGTGTACAGTGGAGCCAGGCTGTACTCTCCATGCCTTTCCCATTGGGCATGGGAATGAGCTCTTGGAGAGGTATAAAGCAGGAGCTTGAGTGGGCCAAGTCCAGCTCTTGCTTAACCCCCACCCCCATGACACTCCCCCCACCATTTGGTGACAGTGTACTTTCTTGTGAGCAGATAGCACCTTAGGAAGTCATCACCATGGTGAGACATTAGGGATGCCAACCCCCTGCAGTATCATGTAGTGCTTTCATTCCCTGTGAAGAGAGCATAATGCATGAGGACCCCCCTGACTCTATGTGTCCCTGGTCTTTGTCCTACTGGAGTTGTGGGGAGCCAGGAAGCCCATTCAGTCCTATGAATTGGAAACCCCAGCTAAGGTAGAGACTGTGGAAGCTTCATCCTACCTTATATCAGTCTGTCTTCAGACAAGAGTACTTCAGGAGGCCTTGTGCTGCTAAGAACTAATTAACAAAAGGTCTTCTTACCTCTCCATCCTCCCTCTTATGATCTTCAGTGAAAAGTCAGTGACAGAGGCTCATGTACCAAATACACACATGAGATAAGCAGTCAGCAAAGAGCCATGGATAGCTGGAGGTCCCAGCCCCATCCCAGACCCTGACTCTGAAGAAGGTTTTAACGCAAGGTACAGGATTGAGTAGTGGGATTGAATGTATACTTGATAACCTTTTGTAGACACACAGAAGCAGGGTGGACTGCACCGAGAGCTGGACACCTTCTGGCTTTGGCATCTACTGTGCAGCAGAAGTTAATCTGCTCACCTATTGGAGGCTGTCCTCCACTGCAGACTCACTGTAAGGCCAGACTGAAGGCAGGAGCAGAGAAGGCCTGCTAGCCCAAGCAGAATGGCCAAATACCTGGTGATCTCTTATGATCTCTAGGAAGGCCTGATGGCCACAAACAATTCCCCTCTCCACCAGGTCCACAAACACCTATAATTTCATTGTAGCAGTTGCTTTCCTTCAACTTAAGGTATCACTTCTAAGGCAGGTCCTACTGAAGGCAATTCCCTTCTCCTTGTTTGTTAATTGACCTATGGCTCCTTTTTTTCAGGTATAGGGAGCTCAGACTTAAATGTGCATGGGGGATACTGGGCTCCTTCAAAGCTCAAGGACTGACTCTTGACTAATAATCTTGGTAGTTCCTTTTTTATGGCTAGTAATTGATAAGTTTACTAAGGAGCAGGAATATAATAACCCTGGCCATTGAGGTGTGAGGAAAAGTTTACTTGGAGTACTCTCAGAAAGGCAGAAACTCCCATTTCTGCTTGTTTTATCTACATGTGATGCCTAGGACTATGGTAGCTGTTTTGCAATCATGAGGCAACAATTTTAAGGACTAAGGCAACTGGCTTGGAAAATTGATATAACCTGAATTGTTCATGACACCTTTGAGCCAATATTGCAGCCCCTATACTTCAGACTTCTTGTTATGTAAAGTAATAAATTCTCACATTATTTAAACAACTGTGGTTAAGTTTTATGTTTTGTGCTACTGAGAAAACCCACACAGATACAGTTTCTTTTTAGGTGTGTACCAGATAATCTTTTTGCTCAGCTTAGAATTTCTCAGATTTTTTCTTATTGTTTCTCTCTACCAGCTACTATCCACACACTCACTCTAACGTGCTTTCAGTACCCAGGGCTCTTCCTTGGAGGATGCTTGGGCAACTGGAGCTGCTTTAATACTAAAAAGCAGAAAGCGCCTGGGAGATTTTGACCCAGGGTTCATGGGAGGCAGCACTGTTGGTGTGATATCACACCCCAGCTCCCCCAGCCTCCTTGGCTTCCCTGAGCTCATCCTTTGTAGTTCACATGTGTGTAGGATCCTCCTCTTAGGGTCTGCTTCTGGGGAATGCAACTAAGCCAAGGTGCAGCTCATCCTGGGAGAGTCAGCCTCCTCCTGCTGGCCATCACAGCACAGGTGGGAGGCAGGGCCACATCCAGGAACATGCCCTTCCAGAATTTTCCCTGGTCATCATGCCTGATGCTCAAGGTTGCCCCCTGGAGAGATGCTGACTGACCTTCTCACCCCTGCTTTGCAAATGTACCAGGCTGGGCCCAGGTGCATTCTTCCTGCTCAGGGTTTGCCCTTTTCCAGGCCCCTAAGATGCATTCCAGTCAACTGTGTGGGGCATTGTGGCAGCATCCTGCCAATGGGGAAGCATATTCCTTCTCAATTTAGTTACAGGGTCTCTCATTGTCATGCATTTCTTAAAACTGTACTCCTTGCCTAGATTTCTACCTTCCTCTTCTATCTACTTTGTTGAATTGATCCTTAGAACCTAGAGATCTTTCAGTGAATGTAGCATGTACTTCTTCCTGCACAAAGTCTTTTTTTAAAAAAAGTATTTTATTTATTTTTATTTTTTTTAGAGAGAGGGGAAGGAAAGGAGAAAGAGAGGGAAAGAAACATCAATGTGTGTTTGCCTCTCACATGGGCCCCACTGGGGACATGGCCCACAACCCAGGCATGTGCCCTCACTGGGAATTGAACTGTGACCCTATGGTTCACAGCCTGTGTTCAATCCACTGAGCTACACCAGCCAGGGCCACAAAGTCTTTTTGAAGCCTCCTAAGCACTGATTTCTCATTCTGTTAGGTTCATACAGCATTTACATGTGCTTTTCATTTGTGGCCTTATTATGCTGTGCCCTTCATTGCAGTGGAATGGGGGGTGTGTATGACTTCATTCAATTGAGAGCTCTGAGTCTTTCAGTCACTCAGGGTTTAATGGAGAACTTACTGTGTGCCAGAACAAGCTACAGCTGCCAAAAAGAATGGGATGAAATTGCCCAAAGAGTGGATGAATAGCTCCAGAGTTTCGTCAACATGCAGGGACAGTGGAGGGGTGCATTCAGTAGGTGATAGACAGGGTGTGGCAGTGGATGGACAGAGAAAGCCAGGGCTGAGGGCACTTTTTTGCAGGTGAAGAGTGTGAGAGCAGGGGGTCTGGTTTGGGCCACATGCACAAAGGATGCTTGATAACTTGTTGCTGAGTTACTGAGGCCTCAACTTTGGGGCTTACCCCTATATCACCCACAGGCCATGTTTTTGCTCTTTACCTCTACAAAGCTCAAATCCCTCTGTGAGCTCTGGTGCCATTTCCATGAATGTGTGGGTAGTAGGAACCCAGCCCTCTCCACACTGCAGGTGCCTTTACCTTTTCTTTGGGAAACCCGAAAGGGCGGGGTTGTGGCTCCTCAAGGACAGGGTCCTACCCAATCCTCTTGGTACTCTAGAGTGCCAAAGGGTGTCCTGGGCTCATAGTCACTATTCAGCATATTTTTGCTGACTGATTGGCTGATACCAAGACTGCCAGCCAAAAGAATACAAATCAAAGTACACATAACAAACAAAACATAACAAAAATAACCCCCCCAAAAAACAAACAAGCAAACAAAACAAAACAAAAAAAAAAAAACAAGCTCTGTCATGTCACCTAGTCCAGAGGCCTTTCTTTTGGCTCCTAGTGGTCCTACTTCTTTGCTTTTGCCATTGAGAGATGTTCCTTTGCCATTGACCTTACCCCATCTCTCAAAACCTGTGAATTACAACTGCATCCACCAGGGAACACAACACTCTTTTTTTTCTGATGACAAGCTCTCTGTAAGACAGTTTATACTTTCTTGGCCGTGAACTGGATACTATCCTCATGAATAGGTAACCACTGAATCTGGGCTCCAATACAGAGGCCTCTCCCACTGAATCCCTTGCCTTAGACTATGCCTTGGTGTATTCAGGTAGCCACTCTAGGGCTAGGGACAGCCTCATTCTCCCCACCTCTGTGTGGGGTTATCTCCCAGTGTGCAGAGACTTGATGAAGGCACCACCATTTTCTCTCCATTTCCTGCTGGGTTCCCAAGGTCCTTTATACAAACAAGGATAGGTGGCATGCAAGGAGGTCCTATTCCCAGGAGGCTTGGTGGCAGGGAACCAGGCCCAGCCCAGGATCTTATATCTGCACAAGAAGGCACAGGTCGTTCTGGTCAGGCCACTTGGTGGGACTCGATACTTCTTCCCATATGCTATTCCTCCTGGGACTGCTCAGCCAGTAAATGCAGGCTATGCATCCTTTCTGTGGGGCAGAGGGCATGGCTTTAACTGGAAAGGCCAAAAGCCAGAGACTGAGCAGTAGATGAATCCAGTCTCAGAGCAACCTTGGCCAAGCATTGCCCTGTGGGACCCTCACTTTCCAAATGCCAAAATGAGAAAGTTGAATAAGAAACTCTGGTCTAGTTATGTACTGACATGTAATAAAACACTCTAAAGTTTAGTACCTTAAATCAACAACATTTTATTTTCTAGTGAATCTGAAATTTGGGCCCAACACAGTGAGTAAGAGCTCATCTCCACTCCACTTAACAACACCTGGGGCAGCTGGTTATTCCAGGTTGCAATTATTAAGGGCTCATTTCCCCACATCCACATTTGGCCTTTCCACATGGGTGCCTGGCTTCCTAAGATGGTTTTGGGGCCAAGTGCCAGCATCCTGATAGAGAGGGAGAAGGAGAGTGAGAGGTAGGAAGATGATAGAGATAGAGGCAGAGATAGAGTTAGAAAGCAGAGGTAGTAGGATAGAACCTTATGATCTTGAAAGTTATGGTATACTCTGGTGAATTCTATTTGTTAGAGGAGCAAGTCACTAAGACTGGCCCATATTCAGGGGACCAGGATGGGGGAAGGAGAAGAGACACCATTTCTTGACAGGAGGGGTATTGAAGAAATTGTGGATTTGTAGACATGATTTGATACCACCAAACTTTCCAAGTCCCTTCCACCTGTAAAGAGGCCATGGGTGCGACACAACATGTGACAACACTGTGAGGGTCAGGCTCCACTCCCCCCCCGCCCATAGTCCCACGCTGACAGTCCTGCCTCCTAAATTTTCTTCTCTCCCCCAACGGAATCTACACACTAGACTAAACAGTGAATCATATCTATCTAGAGATGGCGGTATAGCTTAGCATCTCTTCTTTGGTAACATAAGCAGGAAACTTGTTCAGTGCACAAAGATCTGAGTGTCTAAAAGGCTCATTTCTAGAAATTTCCAGTTGATAAAGTGTTGGCTATCTCACTCTTATTTTTCTTTGAAGACTCCCCAGAATGTCTGTAGTTAAAATATAAGTTACCTCTCTGGTGGTCCCATAGGTGGCTTCTGCAGCTCAGCCAAAATCATCTTTGGCAGAGACCTGTTACCTGGCCTAGGCTCTGGGACTGGACATCTCTGCACTGTTCATGTGTGCATCTTTTTCTTTTTATTTTTTTATCCTTACCCAAGGACTTAAAAAGTTCCTTTGGAAATAAAGGAAGAGATAGAGGAAGGGAGAGAAAGAAACACCGATGTGAGAAACATCGATTGGTTGCCTCCCAAACATGCCCTGACTGGGGAGCAAACCTGCACCCTAGACATGTGCCCCCAATTTACAGGATGATGCTCCAACCACCTGAGCCACAATGGCCAGGGTGGTGTCTCTCTCTCTCTCTCTCTCTCTCTCTCTCTCTCTCTCTCTCTCTCTCTCTCTCTCTCTCTCTCTCTCTCTCTCTCTCTCTCTCTCTCTCTCTCTCTTTCTCTCTGTCAATTTCTCCATCAAGAAGGATTTCATTACTTTGTAATGGTTTGAGCCTCTCAAGTTCCTTCTAAGGAAAAGGTATTTCTAAATATGGATTTTAGTCAACTATTACACAGTCATGATGGATGCTTCTTGGAAATGGGATCTGACATCTAGGGATTGGTGGCCACCAGCCATACCCAAAAAGGGGGTCAAAGAACCTCACTCTGCCTATGCTGCTTCAGTGGTAAGAGCCACATTTTCTGGTTTATGGTCTTCATATGCTTTTTCTGGCCATGACCTCTAGATGGCAGTAGCAGAGAATGGTACGTTAGAGGGCAAGAGTGGAAGCGAGAGTGGGAGGTTGTTAACAAAAAAAAGGGAAACGGCAGGGTCATCTCTGATTCTTCTTCCTGCCAAACTCAGGTCTGCTGCTGAAGAATACACTGCTCTCTTCCCTTGACACTGGGTGCTTTCATCCAGAGGTAAGAGAGCTCTGGTGCTATTTTCAGCCATTTCTCCACATCATCCTGGGATTTCAATCTGGCATGAACGCTACCTGGGAAAAGCTGCTGTAAGTAAGCTCAGGGCCAGTGTCTGAAGCCCATTGTGAGGGACAAGGCAGCAAAGACATTACACAGTCCCGAGGAGAACCTGGGGACCCATCCACATAGAGCAAGGCTATCAGGGTTAGCCATTAGGGGACCTGGTTGCGGATTTCAGCTCCACCTTTATCTAGATATGTGACAGGTTATAGATCATTTTTCTTCTCTGGCTTTAATTTGGCCATTTGCACCAGGACAATCTTGAACAAAGTTATTGCTAATCCTCTTTCATTTTGAATATTGTATCATCCCAACTGTGATGAAAGATTATGAATGCTCAATTAATGACAAAGTGAGACACACAATCTTTGGGTTGTGATACTGGGGTAGCTCCTGAAGATGAGATAGAGGGTCAGAGTGGACCCCTCAAACATGTTGCAAGGTATCAAGGCTGTTTGCAAATAGAAACTAAGGAAGAAGAGCATGCCAAATCTTAGAGGACTGTGGGCTTGGGTCCAGAGGCAAATCTGCTGGTGCCCCTCTGATGAGCTTCTAGTCCAGTCCCGACCTCCCACATGGCTCATTTTACTTGGTCTCCATTATGCTCCCTCTTTACCTGTTTACCTCCAACCCACTCAAGACTCAGTTTATCCATTAACTTCTCCATGGGGATTTCACTGCATTCTAAATTGATGTCACATGCCTTCCCCTGTACTTCTTATGGACTCTGGGCTTATCAATGTAAAGAATTGTTGTCTTTCACACACACAATGGTGATAGTGTTTTATTTTTATAAAATGAATGATAATCAGCTTAGCCCCATTTCTGCTAGGACTGGCAGAAAAGTTCATCATGCCCACAGCTGGGGTTCATTCCACACACTCTCAAATTCTGAGAAGGCTTGGGGGAGTCTGGTTTCTAACAGGGCACCTGAGGGGACTCCTATTCCTCACCCATACTGGCCACTTTTGATTCACTTCTTGTCACATGGCTCTTGTTGACTCCCTGTGGGCAAAATACTAGGTTTCCACCCCATGCTTAGATGTGGAGTTCTTTGTTGAGCCTGAGAACCTGGAGTCCTGGGCCCAGTTTCCCTGAGTCTACCATTCACACAGTCCCCTTCGAGGTCCTTCCATTGCCCTGGGATGCTCCACGTGGGTTAGCACAGGTGCCGGCTGCTTACATCATCCCTTCTTTATGCCCTTTCTAGTGTGGGGAATCTGTTTCTCCCTTTTTTTTTTTTTTGTCTTGCTGAATTCCTTCTCTCCTACTCCTCTGAGAGGACCTGTGCACTACTCTCAAAGAGCCACAAATTCATATCTTATTAAATTACTCAGAATGTAAATCAAAGATATATGATTATATGTGTGTATGTGTAATGTTTTCCCAATTAGTAACAAGATTCAGGAGGGCGGGAGTTATGTCATATTTATCTTTATAATTCCAACAGCTGGAAAAGTACCAGAAACATATGAGAACTCGAGACATTTTAATTGAATTAAAATGAGTTGAATATCCCAGTTGTCCAGGGTTGTTCTAGATGAATCTGAATCAGGATTATTCTTCCTTTTGGAGGGTGGATCTGGTTAAGTGAATGTAAAAAATCATTAAGAATTTCTGTTTCATGACATTCAGGAAATATGAGCTTGAATCTTTGAGAACTGGCAAAACTGACAGTCAGGTGAGTGATAACATATTGAGTAGTCAGTAGCTGGAAGGTAAAGGAATCAGTTTTCACCCTTGAAGAAAGGGAGGCCCTGGGCAGCCAGAAAAAAAAATGGGTCATAGCCAAATGGGAACTAGAATACCAAATTAGACACAGTCAAAGACCCAGTCTTAGAGCTTGCACATATGTATTTGGTAGTGATTGGGAGCAAGGAAGTGGCTGGATAGGGTTACTGAAGAGAGCATGTAATGCTAAAGCTTAGGGTAGCATTCTATCACTGGTGGGGATGGTCCCCTAGTACTTGCTATGCCTAGGTCTCATTGATTCAGGACACAGTAGGCTCAGCCTGGTATAATTTTCAGTTACAGAAATTATGAAGTTTGATGGATTTATCTCCAAATGGAGACTTGTGCCACCCCTACATGAAGAAAGTGGATTAAAAGTGAAAGAACTTTAAAGTTAACTGAAGTAGCTGGAAAGTACTTGGTTTGGGATCAAGTCTTTAGTTTCACAAGACATCGAAGGTATGGTATCAGTCTGGGGTTTTAAGCATTGGTTTCATCAGCTGGCTAGTCCTTATAGGATTTTTGATTTTGTCTCTGCCTGGAATTGAGAGGACACAGGGGCTACAAAACATACCTCAAGTGGATGTAATGGAGTGCACTGATTCACTGAATAGAATGGTGTGGAAATTCTGTAACAAACATCAGTCAGTGACCCTTCGGCCAAGTTAATGGTTTGTTTCATTTTTACTCTTCTTCTTAAGAATAATTAGAGTAAAGGGTCAGCTCTTTCTGAAGGTTACTCCTGGTTCACAATAGTAAACTTTGTCATTAGCATAGGGTACTGGAAGGGCCAATTTTCCTGTTTGCTGTGATGTGGGCATACGTGCAGTTGGCTAAAATCTGGGTCAAGGTATTTAGATACAAGTAAAAGTGAAAGGGGTTATTACTCAGTTTAGGTTTGGAATTGAACTGTTGAGAAGCTATTCCTTTTCCAGTTTCATTTTGACAATAACATTGTACTAGAGAGAAGTTTTCAACAAACATTTCCAAATAATCCATCTTGTTTCCATGAAGTTTAATTAGATTATTTTAGGGATCCATAATGAAATGTGTATATCAAAAACCTCTTTGCTTCAGGCCTTAAGCTGGCATAGAATTTATTTTAAAATTATATTTTTATTGTTCAATAACTGTTCTCCCCATTTGCCCCATTACTTCCGCCTTTACTACCTACTCCACACCTGCCTATTCAATTCTCACCCACATTGTTTTTGTCCATGGGTCCTTCATACATGTTCCTTGACTTGACTCTTCTCTTTCTTTCCCCTACTGTATACCTCCTGCCTACCCTCTCGTCACTGTCAGTTTGTTCATTATTTCCATGTGTCTGGTTCTATTTTGATTTCTTGTTTGTTTTGTTGATTTGGTTCCACTTATAGGTGCTATTTATTTTTCCATCATATATTCCATAATATGCTATTTGTTTTTCACCACTTGCCTTATTTCACTTAGCAAAATACTCTCCGGTTCCATCCTTGCTGTCAGGAAAGGTAGGCGTTCCTTCTCACTTTCTGCTGTATAGAATTCCATTGTGTAAATGTACCACAGTTTTTTTTGATCTACTCAACTTACTGATGGGCACTTAGGTTGCTTCCAGCACTTGGCTATTGTAAATTGTGCTGCTATGAACATTGGGGTGCATAGGTTCTTTTGAAGTGGTGTTTCAGGATTCTTAGGGTATAATCCCAACAGTGGAATTGCTGGGACAAAAGGCAGTTCAAGTTTTAGTTTTCTGAGGAAATTCCATACTGTTTTCCACAGTGGCTGCCCCAGTCTGCATTTCCACCAACAGTGCACTAGGGTTCCCTTTTCTCCACAACCTTGCCAGCACTTGTTGCTTGTTGATTTGTTTATGATGGCCATTCTGACTGGTGTGAAGTGGTATCTCATTGTGGTTTTAATTTGCATCTCTATGATGGCTAGTGATGCTGAGCATTCTTTCATATGTCTCTGGACCCTTTGTATGTCCTCCTTGGAGAAGTGTCTGTTCAGGTCCTTTGCCCATTTTTTAATTGGGCTGGTTGCCAGGTTGTGACACTGTCTGTGGCGGCAGGGTCAGAGAGGGAACAATGACACCTGTTCCACACTCTCTCAGATTTGCGTCCCCTCTGCTGCCTCCCACAAGCAAACTGGGCCCCCCTGGCACTGGTTCCCAGGTTGGCAGACCTATGCACACTCCAGGACCCTGCAGGTCTCCCCAACGACCTCTTCTGTGAGGCTGGGAACCTCTCCTGGCACCTTTACAATTGGTGTTTTTAGGCTTTAATTCCTGTCTCTGGGGCCCTAGGCTGTGCGGTCTGTCTCACTGCCCACTCTTGCCTAGTTTATCTGTGTGTAAATATGTGTCCACGGTTGGCCAACTGCCCTGCATGCCCTGTGTGCTCTGCTCCTCTCCTTCCCACATCTGGGATCTGCAAGCTCTGCATAACCTATGCTCCCCAGCACTCCTGGGTCTCCCAGCCCCTGCCTTTTCCTGCCACGTTTCCTCTCCACCAATTGCCAACTCCTCCAATCTTACCAGTCTGGCTGAATGGTTGTCAGACTTCTGCAGTTCAATTTTCTGTGTCCTGGTTTGTGTTATTGTTTGTAAACATTTGTTGGCCTTAATCTTGGTTGTGTGAGGAGGCAGTGTTTCCATCTACGCCACCATCTTGGCTCGAAGTCCTGTATGGGCATTAAAAAAAAATAATTTATTTTAATTATTGTTCAAGTACAGTTTTCTGTCTTTTACTTCGATCCCAGCCCACCCCAGCAGTGCTCTCCACCTCTGTCCCATTTCCACCACCCCTAGTTTTTGTATATATGTCCTTTATAATTGTTCCTGTAAACCCTTCCCCATTTCCCCTGAAATTCCCTCCCCTCTGGTCACTGTCAGCCTGTTCTCTATTTCATTGTCTTTGTAATATTTTGCTTGCTTGTTTGTTTTGTTGATTTGGTTCCTGTTAAAGGTGAGATCATATGGTATTTGTCTTTCACCACCTGGCTTATTTCATTCAGCATAATGCTTTCCAGTTACATCCATGACGTTGCAAAGTCTAGGAGCTCCTTCTTTCTTTCTGCTGCATAGAATTCCATTATGTAAATGTACCATAGTTTTTTGATCCATTCATTTACTGATGGGCATCTAGGTTGCTTCCAACACTTGGCTATTATAGATTGTGCTGCTATGAACATTGGGGTGCATAGGTTCTTTTGGATTGGTGTTTCAGGGTTCTTGGGATATAATCCTAGCAGTGCAATTGCTGGGTCAAAAGGCAGTTCCATTTTTAGTCTTCTGAGAAAATTCCATACTGTTTTTCATAGTGGTTGTACCAGTCTGCAATCCCTCCAACAGTACACTAGGGTCCCCTTTTCTCCACAACCTCTCCAACACTTTTTGTTTGTTGCTTTGTTTATGATGGCCATTCTGACTGATGTAAAGTGGTATCTCATTGTGGTTTTAATTTGCATTTCTCTGATGAGTAGTGATATTGAGCATCCTTTCATGTGTCTCTGAATCCTCTGGATGTCCGCTTTGGAGAAATGTCTGTCTAAGTCCTTTGTCCATTTTTTAATTGGGTTGCTTATCATTTTGGAGTGGAGTTGTGTAAGTTCTTTGTATATTTTGGAGATTAAACCCTTGTCTGAGGTATCATTGGCAAATATGTTTTCCCATATAGTTGGTTCTCTTTTTTATTTTAATGTTGTTTTCTTTAGCTGTGCAGAAGCTTTTTATTTTGATGAGATCCCCTTTGTTTGTTCTTTCCATTATATCCCTTGCTCTTGGAAACATATCAGTAAAAATGTTGTTGCATGAGATATCTGATATTTTCCTGTCTATGTTCTCCTCTAGGATTTTAATGGAGTCATGGCTTATATTTAAGTCTTTTATCCATCTTGAATTTATTTTGTGTATGGTGTAAGTTGGTGCTTGAGTTTTATTTATTTATTTATTTTGCACGTAGCTGTCCAGTTGTCCCAACACCATTTGTTGAAGAGATTATTTTCACTCCATTTGATGTTGTTGCACCCTTTGTCAAATATTAACTGACCATAGAGACTTGGGTTTATTTCTGGGCTCTCTGTTCAGTTCCATTGGTCTATGTGCCTGTTTTTATGCCAGTACCAGGCTGTTTTGATTACAGTGGCCTTGTAATACAGTTTGGTATCAGGTATTGTGATCACTCCTACTTTGTTCTTCTTTCTCAAAATTGCAGCTGCTATTTGGGGTTGTTTATGGTTCCATATAAACTTTTGAAGTGTTTGTTCTATGTCTGTGAAATATGCCATTGGTACTTTGATAGGTATTGCATTGAATCTGTATATTGCTTTGGGTAATATGGACATTTTGATGATGTTAATTCTTCCAACCATGAACAGGGTATATATTTCCATTTCTTTGTGTCTTCCTTGATTTCATTCTTCAGTGTTGTGTAGTTTTCTGCACACAGGTCTTTTATCTCCTTTGGTTAGGTTTATTCCTAGGTATTTTATTTTTCTTTCTGCTATATCAAATGGGATATTTTTCTTGATTAGTGCTTCTGGTGTTTCATTGTTGGTATACAAAAATGCCTTTTATTTCTGGATATTGACTTTGTATTCCGCTGTTTTGCCAAATTCATTTATTAGCTTGAGCAGTTTTTGGGTAGAGTCTATAGGATTTTCCATGTACACTATCATATCATCTGCAAACAGTGACAGTTTTGTTTCCTCCTTTCCGATTTGGATGCCTTTTATTTCCTTTTCTTGTCTGATTGCTGTGGCTAAAACTTCCAAAACTAGATTGAATAGAAGTGGTGAAAGTGGACAACCTTGTCTTGTTCCTGATCTTAGTGGAAAAGATTTTAGTTTTTCACCATTGAGTGTGATGTTGGCAGTAGGTCTCTCATATATGGCCTTTATTGTGTTGAGGAATGCTCCCTCTATTTCCACTTTGCTGAGTGTTTTTTATCATAAATGGGTGCTATACCTTGTCAAATGCTTTTTCCGCATCTATTGATATGATCATGTGATTTTGTCTTTGCTTTTGTTTATGTGATGTATTACATTTTTAATTTGCGAATATTGAACCATCCTTGCATCACTGGGATGAATCCCACTTGGGCATGGTGTATGATGTGTTTAATGTATTGTTGGATGCAGTTTGCCAATATTTTGTTGAGGAGTTTATTGTCTATGTTCATCAGCAATATTAGCCTGAAGTTTTCTTTTTTTGTTGTGTCTTTATCTGGTTTTGGGATTAGGATGATGCTGGCTTCATTGAAAGAGTTTGGGAGTCTTCCATCGCTTTGGTTTTTTTGGAATAGTCTGTGAAGGATAGGGGTTAGTTCTTGCTTAAATGCTCTGTAGAATTCTCCTGTGAAACCGTCTGGTCCAGGGCTTTTGTGTGTCGGGAGTTGTTTGATTACTGCTTCAATTTCATCTGCTGTTATTGGTGTGTTCAGACTTTCTGCTTCTTCTTCCTTCAGTTTTGGAAGATTATATTTTTCTAGAAATTTGTCCATTTCATCTAGGTTTTCAAATTTCTTGGCATACAGCTCTCCATAGTAATTTCTTTCAATCCTTTGTTTTCTGTGGTGTCAGTTGTAATCTCTCCTCTTTCATTTCTGATTGTGTTTATTTGGGTCCTCTCTCTTTTTTTCTTGATGAGCCTGCTTAAAGGCTTGTCAATTTTGTTTATCTTTTCAAAAAAGCAGCTCCTGGATTCATTGATCTTTAGTATTGTGCTTGTAGTCTCTATATCATTTAATTCTGCTGTGATCTTGGTTATTCCCTTCCTTCTACTAGCTCTGGGCTGTCTTTGTTGTTGTTCCTCGAGTTCTTGTAGGCATAGGGTTAGGTTGTTTGCTTGAAATGTTTCTATTTTTTTTAGGTAGGCCTGTAGTGCTATGAACTTCCCTCTCAGGACTGCCTTTGCTGTGTCCCATAAATTTTGGGTTGTCTTGAATTCATTTTCTTTTGTTTCCAGAAACTTTTTGATTTTTTTCCTAATTTCATTCTTTACCTATTCATTGTTTAATAGCATGCTATTCAATCTCCATGATTTTTAGTGTTTTGGTTTTTTTCCTTGGCGTTGGTTTCTACTTTCAGTCCCTTGTGGTCAGAGAAATTCTTGGTATGCTTTCAATTTTCTTGAATTTTTTGAGGTTTCTTTTGTGTCCTATCATGTGGTCTATGTTTGAAAATGTTCCATGTGCATTTGAAAAGAATGTGTATTTAGCTTCTTTCGAATGCAGGGCTCTATGTATATTAGTTAAGTCCATTTAATATAGGGCTTTGTTCAATACCACAATTATCTTTGTTGATATTCTGTTTGGAAGATCTGTCAATTTTTGACAGTGAGGTGTTAAAATCTCGTGCTATAATTGTGTTGCTATCAATATCTTTCTTGAAGTCCTCTAAGATTTCTTTATGTATTTGGATGATCCTATTTTGGGTGCATGTATATTTACAATGTTTTAGTTTTGCTGGTGGATTCTTCCCTTGAGTATTATGAAGTTACCTTTTGGGTCTCTTTTTATGGCTCTCTCTCTTTTTTTTTTTAGTTTATTTTCTCTATTATGAGTATTGTTATCCCGGCTTTTTTTTTTTCCTGTTGGTTTGCTTCGAAAATTTGTTCACAGCTCTTCATTTTCAATTGTGTAGGTCTTTTGTCCTGAGGTGGGTCTCTTGTAGGCAGCATATGTTTGGGTCATGCTTTCTTATTCATTCATCTAATCTGTGTCTTTTAATTGGAACTTTTAATCCATTTGTGTGTAAGGTTATTAGTGATAGGCACTTTTTCGTTGCAATTTGGTACCTATGTTACTCTTTGTCTCTCTTTTTTCCTTCCTTCCTTCCCTTAGAGCAGTCCCTTGGGCATCTCTTGCAGCACTGGATGGGTGGATATGTATTCTTTTAGAGTTCTTTTGTTTTGGAAGCTTTTTATTTGGCCTTCTATCTTGATTGAGAGCCTTGCTGGGTAAAGAAGCCTAAGTTGCAGGACTCTGGTTCTCATTACTTGGAATATTTCTTGCCATTCTCTTCTGGCTTGGAGTGTTTCCATTGAGAAGCCAGCAGCTAACCTTATTGGGGCTCCCTTGTATGTTACTTTGTTCTTCTCCCTTGCTGTCTTTAAGATTCTCTCTTTGTCTTGGAATTTTGCCATTTTAATTATCATGTGTCTTGAAGTGGGCCTCTTTGTGTTCCTCTTGATTGGGACTGTCTGTGTATCCTGGATTTGTGTGACTTTTTCTCTCATCAAATTAGGGAAGTTTTCCATCATTAGTTTTTCAAACAGGTGTATCCCTTTCTCTAATTCTTCTCCTTCTGGTATCTCTATTATATGGATATTATTACCTTTCATATTGTCTTACATTTCTCTTAGTCCCTCTTCATTCTTTCTGAGCCTTTTTTCCTTTTCTTCCTCCTTCTGGGTGTTTTTTCTTCTTTGTCCTCCAACCTGCTGATCCTGTTTTCTGCTTCATTGATCCTGCTTTTGGTTTTCTCCACTGTATTCTTTGGTTTAGCAATTGTATTATTCATTTTCTCTTGGCCCTTGTTTTTTTTCTATTTCCTTTTCATGTTGATGTAGTGAGTTCATTGTAGTTCCCCTGTAGTTTCTGGTAGCTTATTGTGAGCTCATCAAAGTTCCTGATAATCAGTCTTAGAATTCAATGTCTGATAGCTGACTTGCCTCCATTTCATTTAGCATTCTTTCTGAGGCTTCTTCCTTTTCTTTAGTTTGGGGGTTGTTTCTTTGTCTTCTCATTGTTTGTGAGACTCTTCTTGTTAGATTCCACTTCTTAAATGGATTTGTTCTGGCTACCAGTGTTTATGGTGTTAACTGCTGTGGTAGAATTCCTGTGAGATTCAGTGGTGCAGTCTCCTTGAGGTATCCTGGTGTTCACTGCTTCCACCTACTCTTTTTCATGATCAGTTGGAGGGGGAGGCAAAATGTCTTAAGACAGCAGGAAATTATTCTATGACATTTACAGTAGCAGCCAGTATATAAGAGATAGGAGATCTTTTGTCTATGTAAGTGTTAACTGTGATCTTCCACCCAACTAGCCAGTTTTAAGAAAGGATGGGAAGAAGATAAGACTTTTGTTGGGGAGGGAAGGGTTTTGAGTTGGATGTAGAAAGCAGTGAAGTTGTGGGAGGTCAGATTCTGGGGTAAGGTAAGAATAAAGGATAGTACATAAGTGTAGCATGTGAGAGAATAGAGTTAATGTCCACAATAATAGAGTTCAGGAGACTGTGACATGGGCTAAAATCTGGGAAGAGTGCTGCGAAGTATTTACAGTTGTGTGGAACAGCAATTATTTACAATAATGTTAGAGCAACACTTATATGCCAGAATATATGTGATCTGAATAACATGAACAGGGTTATAGGACTTTGAGTAGTGTGCTGATGGAACACAATTCACATGTAGGACAGTAAATTAGCAATACAATGTGGAAGAGAGAACAGGGGAAACCTGTGAAATGGTACAATATGATCTGCCAAGCAAAGAAGACTATACAGAAGGAAGGGGAATACAAAAATACTATTGAGATAAAAGATGTAGGAATAATGAAAAAAAATACAAATATGCAGCAACTAGCAGTTTCCCTGCAATAGCCGAGTGAAATTTCTCTCACTGTCTGAGCTGTTGGGTTGCCCCCTCTTTGAGTCCACCTCAGGTCCTTTCACAGTTCCAAGTTTTTTTCTCACTTGTGGGTATTTAAAAAGAAAATGGCAGGAGAAGGAAGAAAGAAGAGATAAAATTGTTAAGAAAGGTGAAGAACTAAATCAAGAAACAAGGAAAGAGAACAAAAAACTATTGAAAGATCAAACAGCTATGAAAAATTTAAAAAAAGTAATAAAAAATTAAAGATTACTTAAAAAATAGCATTATAAAACACATACCTCTTGTTGGTTTCAAACTGGCCAAACCAGTTTTTCTGGTCTTGCTGGCTGCAGGAGGCTGGGGAGTGATTGGTGTGGCATTTCTCCCTTCCCGGTGTTTACTCAGCCTGTCTTGCAAGCACTGTCCCGAGAGCTAGTCTGGCTCCTTTCATCAATATTATAGATGGGGGAATCCTGGTTTACTTCAGAGTGCTTTTCCTGGTGGTTATCGCTGTAGGCTGGGGTTCAGGGGTACCCACTCGGCTAGGTTGCCTCGGTTCCACAAGTTTGGGCCCAAACCCTTCCCAGTGCTACAGGAGATGCAGTGCCTTTCTGCATAACCTCGGGGTCTCTGCCTGGCTGATTTGGGAGTCAGCTGCGGGGCTGTCACAGAAGATTCCCCAGACAGTCTCTCTGTTTGATAAATTTCTCCTACTCCAGCCTGCTGCCCCATGTAGCCCTATTCTCCAGCCAGACCAGTGACTATGGGGGTTAGTGTCCATCACTGCATGCCTCTCAGCTCTCCTGACCTGGTCACCACAGACTCCGTGGGTAATCACGGCCCTGTGCATCTTGCCTCTTCATCCTTATTCCCCTCTCTGTGACCATAACTGTCCTGGTGTTGCTCAGACCCTTATATCACCTCTTCTTTACCATTAATCTATCCATGAACACTTAGGTTGCTTCCATATCTTGGTTATTGGAAAAATGTTACAATGAACATACGGAAGGAGGAAAGATGGCAGAGGAGTGAATGGAAGCCACACTAACTTCCTCCTAGGACCAATCTGTAATTACAACTAAATTGTGGAGAAATTACTTGGAACAAACAACTGAACAATAGAAGCCTTATAACATTGGACAGGCAGAAGAATCAGCTTCAGCACAGCCCGACTGGTAAGAAGTATGGGGGAGACTTGAGAAGGCTGACTGGGAGCCCACACACAGCAGTGAGGGAGGGATAATTAAGCCTCTAGTCGGATTACCCTGAGAAGTGTGGGATCTAAACCGTAAGCTGGGATCCCCAGCCTACAGCACTGGAACCATGCAAATACACAAATACAAAAAAAGCAACAGGGTTGCTCTCTGTCAGAGATGGATAGTTGGAGACTCAGAGGGTTGTTTAAAGGGCCAACACACAAATTTTAACTTGCAGGCACTTACCCTGGGCTTTGGCAAAACAGGGACAGAGTGGGCTAGAAATGCCTGAGGAGAGACTGGAGACAGAAGCTTTCAGGACAGAGATGATAAAGTAGATGCTGGGATTCCTGTGCTGAGTCATCCTTCATATGACAGCAGCCATCCTACTCAGGCAGACCACTCCCCTCTGAGGACAGCAGCCTGAGGAAGGGATTCTGCTCCACCCTATGGGGCTTAAGCTTGACTATTGATTGCAGAGTGATTAGAATAACAACTGAAGGAGATAGCCACACACTATATATCCCTGGCAGTCTCCGAGAAGGCTGCCTAAGGTCAGATGGGGTCAACATCTCATATCACCAGAGGCAGATCCAGGAAAAAAAAAACAGTGGGAAGTGTTAGAGGTTACTGAGATGAAACACACTGTGGTCTTCTCCATCATAGCAAATTTTCTCTCCTGCGTAGTTTTTTAACACTCATTTCTTGTCTATCAAGTTTGTGTATATTAAGTCACTAGATTTTATAAACTATAGTTTATAGTTTTAACTATGGTTTAAACTATAAAACTATAGTTTTAAACTACAGTTTAAACTATAAAACTACAGTTTCTCTCTCTCCTTTGTTATATTAGTCTTAATCTCTTTATACTGTTATTAATATTAATTCATTTTCCCTTGATAGTGGGATTTCAAGGGGGAGATATTTTTGTGCATGTAAATTTGTTTCCTGAGCTTTGTGGTATCTTTTTGGCAGCAACTGAAAACAGCATACAAGATGTGGTAAGCTGAGAGACCTTCAGTCCATCAGTTGGAGGGAAGGACCTACTAAAGAATGACCCTACAACAATCAAAACTCCGTTACATTCAGAAAGCCAACATGTGTGGTATAAAGGACATTCTGAGAGCATCAAGTTCAGGAGATCAAGGAGACTGCACCACTGAATCTCACAGGCCTCCTACCATAGAAATTTATACCACAAAATCAGGGAGTCAAAACAGATGAATTTAAGAAGCAGAAGCAGACAAAAAGGGACTCACAAAAAATAGGAAGACAAAGAAGCAACCCCCAATCAAAAGGAAGGGAGGAATCATCAGAAAGAGTGCTAAATGAAATAGAGGTAAGTCAACTAACAGATATTGAGTTCAAAACAATGGATATAAGGAAGCTCAATGAGCTCACTGAGAATTACCAAAAACTACTGGTAAAGTATGAGGAACTTACAGCAAACAATATCAACATGAAAATGAACATAGATACCATTAAAAAGAGCCAAGAGGAAATGAAAAATGCAATCTCTGAATTGAAGAATACAATAGAAGACTTCAAAGCAGGCTAGATGAAGCAGAGGATTGAATCAGCAAGCTGGATGACAAGGTAGGAAAAAAAAGCTCCCAGAAAGAGCAAGAAAAGGAAACAAAAAGAAAACTTGAAAAGAATGAAGAAGGATTAAGGGAACTGAAGGGCAATGTGAAATGTAATAATATCCACATAATAGTGATACCAGAAGGAGAAGAAGAGGAGAAAGGATAGAAAACATTTTTTTAAAAAAGTAATGATGGAAAAAATTTTAATTTGATGACATTAAAAAGTCATAGAAATCCAGGAAGCACAGAGGGTCCCAATGAAGAGGAACATGAAGAAGCCCACTGCAAGACACATCATAATTAAAATGGTAAAATTCCAAGACAAAGAGAGAACTATAAAGGCAGCAAGGGATGAACAGGAAGTAACATACAAGAGAGCCCTGATAAGGATAGCAGCTGACTTCTCAATTGAAAAACTAAAAGCCAGAAGGGAATGGAATGAAATATTCCAAGTAATGAAAAGCAAAGTCCCGCAACCAAGACTACTCTATCTAGCAAGATTCTAAATTAAAATGAAAGGTGAAATAAGGAGCTTCACAGACAAAAGAAGGCTGATAGAATATACCTCCACCAAACCAGCATTGCAAGATATGCTAAAAGACTTCTGTAAGAAGATGAAGAAAAAGAGTGAGAGAAACAGGAACCTGGGTACAAAGTGGGTAAAATGGCAATGATTAAGTGTCTATCAACAATAACCTTAAGTGTAAATAGATTAAATGTTCCAATCAAAAGACATAGGATAGCATAGACATAGACATAGAATGAATAAGAAAATATGACCCACACATGCTGCCTACAAGAGACTAACCTGAAAACAAAAGGCCTACACGGACTGAAAGTGAAGGGTTGGAAACAAATATTCCAGTCAAATGGATAAGGAAAAAAAGCAGGGTAACAATACTTATATCAGTCAAAATATACTTCTAAACTAAGACTTTAAAAAGAGACACAGAAAGACACTTCATAATGATCAAGGGAAGAACCCATGAAAAAGACATAAACATTATAAACATGTATACACCCAACATAGAAGCACTCAAATATATAAGAAAATCTTGGAGAAATCCAAGAAAGATATAGGCAGCAACAACATTACAGTAAGGCACTTTAATATTCTACTGGCAAAAATGGATAGATCTTCCAAACAAAATACCAACAAGGATATTGTTCAGTTGAACAACACATTAGATCAAATGGACTAAACAGAATATATATAATAAGTATATATATATATATATAATAATGTATAATTTCTAAACCAAAGGAAGCAAAATACACATTCTTTTCAAATGCACATGGAACATTTTCAAAGATAGATCTCATGATAGGACACAAAACAAGTCTCAACAAATGCAAGGGAATTGAAATCATAGCAAGCATTTACTCAGACCACAAGGGCCTGAAACTAGAAACCAACCTCAAGGGAAAAACTCAAAAATAATCAAATTCCTGGAGCTTGAAGAACATGCTATGAAACAGTCAGTGGGTTAATAATGAGATTAAGAAAGAAATCTAAAAGTTTCTAGAAACAAATGAGAATGAACACCCAACATCTCCAAAACCTATGGGGCACTGCAAAGGCAGTTGTGAGAGGGAAATTCATAGCCATTGAGGCCTACCTAAAAAGATAAAAACACTTCAAATAAACAATCTTCTCTAAATCTATGAGAACTGGAGAAAAAAACCAACAACAACAAAACCCAGAGCAAGTAGAAGGAAGGAAATAAACAAGATGATAGCAGAATTAACATAGAGACTAAAAGAACAATCCAATGGTTCAATAAATCCAGGAGTTGGTTCATTGAAAAGATAAACAAAATAGACAAGTCTTTAGACATATTAAAAAAGAGAAAAGGAGAGATGACCCAAATGAATAAAATCAGAAGTGAAAGACATTTTTTAGATTACAGCTGATGCCACAGAAATACAAAGGGTTGTAAGAAATTGCTGTGAACACTATATGCCAAGAAATTTGAAAACCTAGGTGAAATGGACAAATTTCTAGAGACATAATTTTCCAAAACTGAATGAAAAAGAAGCAGTAAGCCTGAATAGACTGATAACAGCTGGTGAAATAAAATCAAAGCAGTAATCACAAGTTCCCTGGTACAGAAAGCCCTGAGTCAGATGGTTTCACAGGAGGATTTGACAAAACATGTAAGGAATGGCTATCTCCTACCCTTATCAGCCTATTCTAAAGCAATCCAAGAAGAGGAAAGACTCCCAAACTCTTTTTTTATGAAGCAAGCATCATTCCAGCCCAGATGAAGACACAATAAATAAAGAAAACTACAGGTCAGTATTGCTTATGAACATGAACGCTAAAATCCTCAACAAAATATGGGAAAACCCCATCCAGCAATACATTAAAAAGATCATATATCATTATCAAGTGGGATTCATTCCAGGGAGTCAAGGATGGTACAATATTCGCAAATCAATAAACATTGTACACCACATAAACAAAAGGAAACACAAAAAACACATGATCATATCACTAGATGAAGAAAAACCTTTATAAGGTACAGCACACATTTATGATAAAAATACTCAGCAAAGTGAGGATAGAGGGAGTATACCTCAACATAATTAAGGCATATAAAAAATCTGCAGCCAGCATCATACTCAATGGGAGAAAACTAAAAGCTTTCCCACTAAGATCAGGAATAGGACAAAGATGCCCACTTTCACCACTTTTATTCAACATAGTATTGGAAGTCCTAGCCACAGAGATCAGACAAGAGAAGAATAAAAGGCATCTAAATTAGAAACGAGGAAGCAAAATTGTCATTGTTTGCAGGTGACATGATAGTGTACATAGAAAATCCTGTGCACTCCACCAAAAAAAAACTGCTTGGCCTAATAAGTGTATTTGGCAAAACAATGGGATATGAAGTCAATATTCAGAAATTAAAGGCATTTTAAAAAAGTTTTTATTTATTTATATTTTTAGAGAGGAGGAGGGAGAATAAGAGGAAGAGAAACATCAATGTGTGGTTTCCTCAAATGCGTCCCCAACTGGGGACCTGTCCTGCAACCCAGGCAGGTGCCCTAAACTGGGAATTGAACAGGCAACTGTTTGGTTAAAAGGCTGGCACTTAATCCAACCAGCCACACCAGCCAAGGCCAAAGGCATTTTTGTACACCAACAACAAAGTATCAGAATAAGTATTCAGGAAAAATATCCCATTTGTTACAGCAACAAAAAAAAAAAAAATAAAGTACCTAGGAATAAACCTTACCAAGGTGGTAATAGACCTGTATTCAGAAAACTACACATCATTGAAGACAAGAATTAACAAAATAGAAGGAAATGGAAACATATACCGTGTTCATGGGTTGGAGGAATTAGCATTGTCAAAATGTCCATACTACCCAAAGCAATTTATAGGTTAAATGTGATTCATGTTAAAATAACAATGACACATTTCACAGATATAGAACAAACATTTCAAAAATTTGTATCAAACAGTGAATGATGTCAAATGGCCTCATCAACTTTGAGAAAAAAGTACAAAGTAGGAAGCATAACAGTATCTGATATCAAACTAAATTACAAGTCCACTGTAATCAAAACAGTACGGTACTGGTATAAGAACAGACCCATAGATCGATGGAACAGAATAGAGAACCTAGAAATAAGCTCATGTCTCTGTGTTGAATTAATATTTGACAAAGGGGGCAGGAGAATAAAATCGAGTAAAAATAGCCTCTTCAACAAATGGTGTTGGGAGATCAGGACAGCTATGTGCATAAAGTGATACCTGACCACCAACTTATACCATACACAAACATGAACTCAAGTAGGTAAAAGACTTAAATATCAGTCACAATGCATAAAAGTCCTAGAGGAGAACTTAGGCAGGAATGTCTTAGATATTCCATGCAGCTATATTTTCACCAATATGTTCCCTAGAGCAAGGGAAATAAAGGAAAGAATAAATAAATGGTACTTCATCAAAATAAAAATCTTGCACAGCTAAAGAAAACATTAGTACAATGAAAAGGGAACAAACCATGTGGGAAAATATATTTGTCAATGATACCTCAGACAAGGGTTTGATCTCCAAAATATATGAAGAACTCACATGACTCCACTCCAGGAAGACAAACAATCCAATTAAAAATGGGCAAAGGACCTCAATAGACAGTTCTCCAAGGAGAACAAACAGAGGGCCTAGAGATATGAAAGAATACTGAGCATCACTAGCCATCAGAGAAATACAAATTAAAACTACAATGAGATACCACTTTACAGCAGTCAGAATGGCCATCATAAACAAATCAATGAACAACAACTGCTGGTGAGGTTGTGGAGAAAAGGGAACCCTAGTACATTGTTGGTGGGAATGCAAACTGGTGCAGACACTGCGGAAACAGTATGGAAATTGCTCAGTATGGAGAAGTAAAAACTGTACTCTCTTTTGGCCTGGCAGTTAGTTCCACTGCTGAGATTATATCCCAAGAATCCAGAAACACCAATTCTAAACAATCTATGCACTTCAATGTTTATAATAGCAGACTTTACAATAGCCAAGTGCAGATAGCACCCCAAGTTCTGATCAGTAAAAGAGTGGATAAAAAAAAACTATGGTATATTTACACAATGGAATTCTATGCAGCAGAAAGAAAGAAGGAACTCCTACCCTTTGCAACAGTGTGGATGGATTTGGAAAGCATTATGTTAAGTGAAATAAGCCAGGTGGTGATGAAAGACAAATACCATATGATTTCACCTATAAGTTTAACTTAATCAACAAAACAAACAAGTGAGCAAAATAGAACTAGAGACATGGAAATAAGGAATAAACTGTTAGTGATCATAGTGGAGGGAGTAGGGGGATGATGGGATAGTAAACTATAACTAAATATGTTGAAGTAATGAACAAACTGACAGTAACATATGATGAGGGGGGCAGGGATAGTGGGGGAAAAAAGAAGGTTCATCGAGGAACATATATAAAGGAAACAGACAAAGCCAAAAGGGGAGTAAGATGGATAGTGGGAGGTGAGAATGGGTGCAGTAGGGATGTGTGGTGGGAGAAAAATGGAGACAAGTTTACTTGAACAATAAAGAAAAGATACAGATATTAAAGTCTTTTCAAATTAGTGTTTTGTGTCTCCTCAGATAAATATCTAGAAGTAGAATTGCTGGGTTCTTCTTTGTCTCTTGCTATAGTCTTTGTTTTACAGTTTATTTTGTTTGATATAAGTATTGCTACCCTAACTTTGTTTTTGTTTCTATATGCATGAAATATCTTTTTCTATCCCTTTTCTTTCAGTCTTCATGTGTCTTTTGATCTAAAGTATGTCTCTATTAGGCAGTATATGTATGAATCTTGTTTTTTTTTTATCCATCTGGCTATCCTATATATTTTAATGGAATGTTTAGTTTATTTACATTTAAATGAATTATTGATAAATATGTAGTTATTGTCATTTTATTATTAATATTTTTATCTTACTTTTTCTCCTTCAAAAATTTTCTTTAACCTTTTTAAAATATTGGTTTGGTGGTGATGGATTTCTTTAACTTTTTCTTACCTGGGAAGCTCTATACAGCTCCTTGGATACTAAATAAAAGCCCTCTCATGTGGAGTAATCTTGGTTGTAGGTCTAGGCTTTCCATCACCTTGAATTTCTTGCTAATACCTTTTGGCCTACAAATTTTCTGTTGAGAAATAAGTTGACAGTATTATTGGAGTACTCTCATAGGTAACTAACTGCTTTTCTCTAGCTGCTTTTAAGATTCTCCCTTTGTCTTTAACCTGTGGTATTTTAATTATGATGTGTCTTGGTGTGAGCCTCTTTGAGTTCATTTTGTTTGGGATTCTCAGTACTGACTGGGCTTGTATGTCTGTTTCTTTCAATAGTTTAGGGAAGTTTTCTGTCACTTCTTCAAATAGGTTTTCGATTCCTTTCCCTCTTTTCTTTCTGGTACTCTTATGATATGAATGCTGGTACTCTTGATGTTGTCCCTGAGACCTCTTAAACTGTCATTATTTTTTTATCCTTTTCTCTTTTTAGTGTTCTCATTGGGTGTTGCCTGTTACCTTGCTTTCCAAATTTCTGATATGGTCCTCTGCTTCACCTAATGTACTGTTGATTTCCTCTAAAGCAGTGGGTGTCCAACCTGTGGTATGCAGGCCATATGTGGCCCAGGATGGCTATGAATGTGACCCAACACAAAATTGTAAATTTAGGTAAAACATTATGAGATTTTAATGAGAGTACATGTTGCAATGTCATGTAAAATAAACACATGTATGCTTTGCTATTTGTAAGCATGTGTGGCTTCAGTTTTACAGCAGTGCGAAGCTTTCAGTGTGTTATCTTCCAAATGCAGACAGTAGAGTCAACACCATCAGATGTTACATGTGCTCATGGTGACTTAGCGAGACAGTGATTATCAACCATATTTCAACCTACCATTGTAATGTTAGGTGTTTAATGTTATTTATAAGTCAGGTAAGTATTTTTTTGATTATTAAAGGTACTTCCACACCTCTGTGGCACCTCACACATTGCCTGTCATGCTTTACACTTGGTCCTCTGCCTCACCCTACATTGGCAGCAGAGAGGGCTGTGGAAGGTCCTAAACCTCACTTTTTACTTTTCTAATTAATTTTCATAATAAAAGTAAAGAAATTTGCTCATCTATTATTTTTTTTAATTCCAGCATGGCTTTTACAATGTCTCAAAAGAAGAAAGGACCCCCCCCCAAAAAAAAAAAAAGAAAAGTTATGGGCAAAGGAAGGTTGTTCAATGAAAAGTGGACAGGTGACTACTTTTTTGTCAAGGCAAATAGTAAGGCACTATGCTTAATTCATAGGGAATTTGTGCAGCTTTTCAAAGTCTATAATTTGAAAAGGCATTATATGCAAAAACGTGCTGCCAAATTCAATGCATATGAAGAATTGTATCATAAGGAAAAAATAGCAGAACTGGAAAAAAGTTTGTCTTCACAATGAAAAGTTTTTCAAAAAGTTACAACTCAAGTGGATTCCACTGTAAAAGCTAGTTACATGACAGCATATTTAATAGCAGAAGAGTCAAAACCATTTCCTGATGTTGAGTTTATTAAGCAATGTATAGAAAACATGGCAGATATAATTTGCCCTGAAGAAAAGGGGGATATTTCTAAAATCAGTTTTTCTCACCAGACTATAGCCAGGAAAATTTAAGAAACTGGAAAATCTATTGAAAGCAGTTTGGAGAGTAAAGGTGCTAATTTTAAATTTTATGTCCATACTACCCAAAGCAATTTATAGATGCAATGCAATACCTATTAATTTTTGTGCTTTAATGATGGATGATAGCACTGATGCTATAGATATGGCTCAGCTTGCCATTTTTGTTACAGGTATTATGGTGAATATAATATAAGTGAAGAAATGACTTCTTTAGTGCCATTAAAAGACAGACACAACTAAATCAATATATTTATACAAAGCAGTTAAAAATATATTAAAGCAATTTTTTTTTGTCCATTGTCAACATATCTCGTATAGTTACTGGTGGTGCCCCAGCGATGGTATATAAAAGAGAGGGACTTATAAAGTCAATAGAAAACAATGCAATTGCCACCCAAAACTCATGTTCGATGAAGTATCATTGCATAGTACATTAAGAAAATTTATGCACAAAAGCTTTAAAATGGATAAAGTAATGCAAATCATTATCAAGACTGAATTTCTTAAGGGCTAAGGGACTGAATCATCACCAATTCCAAGAATTCCTTGAAAGTATCAATGCTGACTATGGTGACATCATTTACTTTTCAGAAGTAAGATGGTTAAGTCTAGGCCAAATGTTGAAAAGATGTAATGATTTGTGATATTTTGTCAAGTTGTTTATGGTATCAACAAGCAAATTTGTTCTGGAACTTTATGATGAAACCTGGCTTACAGATTTAGCATTTTCGGTGGACTTAACTGCTCATTTAAGTGAGTTAAACATTCATCTTCAAGGTGAAAACCAACTTATTGATGCCATGTTTCAAATGATAGCAGCATTTCAAATGAAATTGAAATTATGGCAAGTTCAAATTAAGGCAAACAATTCTATGCATTTTGTCACATTGGCTAAACACAGACCTGTGAATAACAAAAAATATTTAGCCTTGCTTTTTGATTTTATGTAAGAACTTGAAAACAAATTTCAAGATTTATGGGAAAATAATATTTTGCTATATATGCAACTCCTTTTTCAGTCAACATAAATATGTTACCTGCCAATTTTCAAATGGAATTTGAAAATATTAGAGCTGCAATCTGACATTCAACTTAAAGAAAAAATTTATTGTGTCTCTTTACTGGACTTTTGTAGGTCCTATCTTCCCAAAGACAAATATCCCTTGCTTCACAATCACAACTAATTGATGCCATCACTATTTGGCAACATCTACATTTGCAAGCAACTATTTTCAAGAATGAAACATGTTAAGAGTAAAATTAGAACCAAAATATCTGATGAGCACCTTGAGAACTCACTGAGAATTGCAACTACTATCAAACCAGATGTTGATGCACTGGTTTCTCAAATACAATATAAAACATCCCACTAGTTTTATATTGCCCTCTTTTTGTTTACTTTTATAACAAAAATATTTTAAAAATCAATGACACTTTATTACTTAGATATGTACATTTTCTATATCAGTGATCACAAACTTGGGATCCGATCAACAATTTTAAAAGATTATCAAAAGGGCAGCTGCAAATTAGGGTTATTATGTGAGGATTCTTTGCTTATCTGTGGTGGCACATATCATGAAAATTATGCACGGACCTTTTTTTTTTGCTCATCAGTTGTCGAGTGCACTGGCCCACAGTGCCTATGGCATTATGGATGAGATCCAAGACAAATTCACATGGACTACCAAGTCCTGTGGAGGAAAAGGGGCAGGCCACTCTCTCTAGGGAAGAGCACCCAATGCCTCTGCCTAAATAAGCTTTTATTGGGGTTTTTGCACAGGAATTCAGGTACAACTTATTAATCATTGTCAGGCAATAGATAGCATACGAAGAACTATTAGGGCTTATTCTGAGTCAGGGTGTATCAGCTAAAAGGCTACAAAACTTTGGGAAACAAATTTATTTCCTGCTTGAGCCTTTTATCATTTAACTAAGAGCATTCTTAGCAAAGCAGGCTTCATAGGATTTTACATATCCTTTCTCAGGCCTGATCACCTGGGGAGCCTGCCCTTTCCAGCACAGGGCTGCACCACCCCCTGTTATTATTTCACGCTTAAGTCAGGCAGAGGAGGCAAGATAGCCAAAGATTTTTCAGAGACTTCTTGGGGACAGAATGGTGGCATAGGCTTCATCAAAGCTGAGGGGCAAGGGTCCATCATCCCCTTTCTCCATAGCCCCCCCAAGTCCTTCCTTGTGGCCTCCACATGATTATGCCTGTCTTAGGTGATTCCCACCCTTGGGGAATCTTACCTGTCATTGGCTAACTGATCAAGCATTGGGGACCAGTTATGAAAAAAGGAGTGGAAGTGGCACTCCTGCTAGGGAGATAAGCTTTTTCTCCTTAGTGGCTTGTGGTCCGAAGGTCGCTCACTCAACCTTAGCCATGGGAGGTTTACGGCTCCTGAAACCAGGCAGGGTGGTTCCCAACAATCAGTTTTTGTTAGTGTTTATGTATTTAATGTGTGGCCCAAGACAGCTCTTCTTCTAGTGTGGCCCAGAGATGCTGAAAGAGGTTGCCCAGATGCCCAGAGGTTGTATACTCCTGCTCTAAAGTTTTCTTCATTCCTGACTGTTTATTTCTTATGTTTTCTACCTCTATTTTCATGTTTCCTATCTTTTTGTTAAAGTTCTCTAAGCTAATCTATTCTTTTTCTAAGTTCATTTAGCATCCTTATAATCGGTGTTTTGAACTCTGAATTGATGCATATCCTGGCCCGCAGGATCCATGTGTTGTAGGAGCTATGAACAAATACACACGGACTACAGAAATCCTGTGGGGAAAAGAGTTGGCATGGCCACTCTCTAAATAAGAGAGAGGGCCCCGACCCCTGCCTGGACAAGCTTTTGTTGTTTTTCTGGGTACATTAGATGGTCCTCATTTACTATGCACAAGTTTGCATTAGGTGGTTACCTTTTACAGATAATGAAAGAGAGGGTATTGCTAATTACATCAAAGAATAAGGATATTTGCAAATGTAAAGGGAAAAGTGGTTGGACTGGTTACACTTCATACTTAGGAGGTTTAGCTTAGATTTTAGGATGTTGTAGCAAGCACTTGCTGCCTCAATTCAGGGTGAAGGAGTTTTGGCAAAAGCAAGCCTCATAGCAACCTAGGTACAATGCAGGACTGATTCCCCACAGGAAAACCTCTCCATGGGTGTGGCTCCTGTGTGCTGACTGAGTCTCCACTGGCCTTTCCAAGTGGGGACTGAGCTACATCTCCATGTCACGCAGAATGCCTCCCTATACTGCGTTTGGTAGATTGCTTGTCTCTATTTTGTTTAGTTATTTTTTCTGAAGTATTGCTTTGTTCTGTCATTTGGGATATATTTGTCTCCTCATTTTCTCTGACTCAACCCCCGCCCCGTGCTTGTTTCTATGTATTAGATAGATTTGCTACACCTCCTGGTCTTGGTAGAGTGGCCTTATGTAGTAGGTGTCATGTGGAACCCAGTGGCACAGTCTCCCTGTCACTTGAGCCAAGTGCTCTAGGTATGTCCCTTGTGTGTTCTATATGTGCCTTCCTATTATAGTTGAGTCTTGGTTGCTGTTGGCACTGTATTGGGAGGAATAGATGTTCAGGCTAATTGGCTGTGAGGACTAGCTTTGATCATAGCAGAGGTGCTATTGTTCAAGGGCTGATCTCATGGAGCAGAGTTCATTTTAGGGGGGATTTAGTGACTGTTTAGTGTTTCCTCAGGGTGAGTCTTTTGTGAAGGTAATGATCTGGTGTGGTCTGATGTTGGCCACCAAGATCATTTGGCCTGCCTGTGCCCTGCCTGGGGCTATGTGGTATGGGCAAAAAAGTGATATGTAGATGGTTGCCACTCGTTCTGAACTAGAGGTGCGTGGAAGAATCTAAGCTTGAAAATGAGGCCAGCTGCCATTAATGCCATACTTGGGCCCACTTTCAGGAAATGCCAAGGTCAGCTACTGCTTGTTTGGGGGTTGTGAACCTCTGAGCAATTTTAGGAAAGTTCTCAATGTGAGCAAAGACAGGCCATTTATATGGAGAAGACAATGAAAGCAGCGTGGGTGGGCCTGCATTTTAGTTGGGGAAAGGTCTCAAGGAATCATCTGTTGAATGATGTTTTCTAGGTTGATGGAGAATCATATTTGGTGCCCACCTGTGCCTGCATGCTAGGTGAAGGGAGGGGTCAACAGATGAACAAAGGCACTGTCACAGGAAATAAAGATAACTCTCTGTCTTGGGCCCCAGATAAACCACCTGCAGCAGGCCTCAGATAATTTACTCCCCTGCTGGCTCCTCTCTGTTCTGGACCCCAGATAACTCCCTGCTGGCCCCCAAACCCCAGACAACCACCTGCTGACTAGTTGACTCCCTTTCTTGGACCCAGATAATCTCCTGCTATCTTTGTCTCAGGCCCTGGATAATTTCTGCCCTCTGCTTCTGTGTCCTTGGCTCCCACACTCCTGCTCCCTGCTTGTACCATGTGACCCCACCTCTTCCTGCCTTTCTGCAAGAGTATTAAATCACCTGCCTAACCCCTGCTCAGGGCCCAGAATTTGGAGGCTGTCTCCTATGGGTCTGCGTGTGTAAATAAAGGTTTACTCTGTCACCCCAAATTGTGTAAGAGTCCGTTTTTCTGCAACATTTGTTTCCCTGACCAGGAATCGACTCACACGAGCAGGCCATTTGCCTCTGGTGAAGGTGGCCGGGTTTGGTGAGGTGGGCCCGGTGACTGCAGGGAAGCACGTGCCCTGGTGATTTTGGGTCCTGAGAAGCTGGGCTTGCCTTAGCCAGAATCTCAGGCTGCTCTTTGACCCGGGCACTCGGGGAAAGCAGACAAAGACAACCAGAAAGGTGCTGGATTGGTAAGTGCCCCGGGGACCAGGCCCGAGAATCAGGCCCACCTTAAGGGTGGAAGGGGAGGCTGATCACTTCTCAGGCCTTTTGGCCTCAGGTTCAGGTAGCGTTTCCCGGCTCGGGAGGGAAACATAATCACCTCGGTGTGACTGTGTGTGTATGTTGGTGTGAATGTGCTTGTGGCTCCAGGGGAAGTTTCCTACGGAGTGTGATTGGGCCCTAACTGCTGTTCCTTGGTCTGTCATACGGCATAACAGTTGGGTCTGCTAACCCAGACAACTACTTGGGCAACCTTAGCCAAGACAGACACAAGTCCCTCGTGAGAGGAGAGGCCAGGCGGGCACCTGAGTGATCTCCCTTTAAGGAAACCCCCCCC